>CAUYON010056278.1:0-12962 GCA_963573935.1 Arctocebus calabarensis
GCGCCTGTAGTCCCAGCTACTCGGGAGGCGGAGGCAAGAGACTCGCTTGAGCCCAGGAATTGGAGGTTGCTGTGAGCTGTGATGCCACAGCTCTCTATCCAGGGTGACAGCTTGAGGCTCTGTCTCAAAAAAAAAAAAAAAATCTGTAGCTGTGATGTGCTGGTAAATGTTTAACAACAGGCTCTTCAGGGAGAATTAAAAGCCCCAATTTTAGGCGTTTGCTGATTTCTCTGGTATAAATGCTCCCACCATGGCTGATTTCAAACTATATTTTACTGATAATGGAGTTGTAACAAGATGTACAATAGGATATCATGATAGTGTGTTTCCACCAAAAGACATAAGAGAGGTAAATGATCTCAAGGTCATGATGCAGACTTCAGGTTGTTCTGTATAAAATGCAAAATAAATGTTGTTGTTGTTGTTGTTTTAATTTATTTTTTTATTTTTATTTTTTGTAGTTTTTGTCCAGGGCCGGGTTTGAACTCACCACCTCTGGTATATGGGGCTGGCACCCTACTCCTTGAGCCACAGGCACCACCCAAAATAAATGTTTTTTATTAACAATGAAAAAAAATGACTTCAAGATCACTGATAATAGTAAAATTGTTACGGCTAATCTGTGTACCTCCCCAAATTCCTATGTTGAAATCTAACCACCAGTAGCTCAGAATGTGACTATATTTGGAAATTGGGTCTTTATAAAGAGGTGATTAAGTCAAAATGAGGGTATTAGGGTGGGCCTTAATCTAAGGTTTGTCTTTATAAGAAGAGGAAATATGAACATACAGAGAGACACCAGGGGCATGACTATACAGAGAAAAAGACTAATGACACAGTAAGAAGGTGGCCATCTGCAAGTTCAGGTGAGAGTACTTGGAGAAACCAAACCATGATTGAGCAAGGTGGCTCACATCTGTAGTCCTACCACTTTGGGAGGCTAAGGCAAAAGGATAGCTTGAGGTTAGTAGTTCAAGACCAGCCTAAGTAACATGGTGAGACAATACCCACCCCCAAACACACACATTCTACCAATACAAAAAAAAATTATCTATGTATGATGGTGCATACTTGTAGTTCAAGATACTCAGGCAGGTGAGGTCAGGAAATCCCTTTAGCCTATGAAGAAACCAAATCTGCTGACTGACACACCTTGCTCTTTGACTTCTTGCCTATACTACTTGAGAAAATATTTTTCTATTTAAGCCAGTAAATCATTGGCATTTTGTAATGGCAATCCTAGAAAAAATATAGTGAAACAAACAGGAAGTTGTTAGTATTTTTTACCTTTTAAAATATTTTTTAAATTTGTATTTATTTTGAGACAGAGTCTTACTTTGTCACCCTTGGTAGAGTACGTGGTGTCACAGCTCACAGCAACTTCAAACTCTTGCGCACAGCAATTCTCTTGCCTCAACTTCCCAAGTAGCTGGGACTATAGGCGCCTGTCATGACACCCAGGTATTTTTCAAGATGAGGTCTCGCTCTTGCTCAGGCCTGGAACTCCTGAACTCAGGCAATCCAGCCATCTCAGCCTCCTACAGTGCTAGGATTATAGGTGAGAGCCACCTTGATCGGCCCTTTGTTTTTTGTTATTGTTTTTTTTTTTTGAGACAGAGTCTCTCTTTGTCGCCTTTGGTAGAGTGCCATCGCATCACATCTCACAGCAACCTCAGCCTCTTGGGCTCAAGCAATTCACTTGCATCAGCCTCCAGAGCAGAGAGCATTGCACAGCCTGGCACAGTGTCTGGCACGTAAGTATTCAGCTAAGTACTTATTAAATGAATACTATCAAGTGCGCTTTTATGTTTTTAATTTTTTTTTTTTTTGAGCAGAGTCTCACTTGGTCCCCCTTGGTAGAGTGCTGTGGCATCTATAGCAACCTCAAACTTGGGTCCAAGCGAACCTCTTGCCTCAGCCTCCCAAGTATCTGGGACCACAGGAGACCGCCAGAACTTCTGTCTATTTTTTATTTATTTAAGTTTTTTTTGTTTTTGTTTTTGTTTTTGCAGTTTTTGGCCGGGGCTGGGTTTGAACCCGCCACCTCTGGCATATGGGGCCGGTGCCCTACTCCTTTGAGCCACAGGTGCCACCCCTGGCTATTTTCTAGAGACGAGGTCTGGCACTGGCTCAGGCTGTTCTCTAACCTGTGAACTGAGGCAATCCACCCACCTTGGCCTCCCAAGTGCTGCGATTGCAGGTGTGAGCATCTGTGCCCAGCCTGCTTTTTTTTTCTTTACCCAGAGTCCCATTCGGTTGCCTGGGCCACAGTGCATCAGCAGAGCTCACAGCAACCTCAAGCTCCTGGGTTCAAGTGATCCTTCTGCCTCAATCTCCTACGTGGCTGGAACTACAGGGGCTAGCCACAACACCTGGCTAAGGCTGGTCTCCAACTCCTGAGCAAAGGGATCTTCCTGCCTCAGTCTCCCAGGGTGCTAGGATTATAGGAAAGTGTTTTGTAAAAGTAACCAATGGTGCAAGCACCCTGGCTCACACCTATAATTCCAGCACTTTTTTGTTTTTGTTTTTTTCAAAACAGAGTCTCACTATGTCGCCCTCAAAACAGAGTGCCTTGGCATTACAGCTCTCAGCAACCTCAAACTCTTGGGCTTAAGCAATTCTCTTGCCTCAACTCTCCCAACTGGGACTACAGGTGCCCGCCACCACACCCAGCTATTTTTTTGTTGCAGTTGTCATAGTTGTTTAGCTGGCAGAGGCCAGGCTCCAACCACTAGCCTCAGCATATGTGGCAGGCGCCTACTCACTGAGATACAAGCACCAATCCTAATTCCAGCACTTTGGGACAGCAAAGCAGGAGGGTTGCTTGAGCTCAGGAGTTCCAGATCAGCCTGGGCAACATAGTGAGACCTCACTTACAAAAAAAAAATTTTTTTTATTTTATTTCGTTGCTTTTTGTTTTGTTTTATTTAGAGACAGTTTCACTTTGTAGCCCTTGGTAGAGTGCATCACAGCTCACAGCAATCTCCAACTCCTGGGCTTAGGCAATTTTCTTGCCTCAGCCTCCCAAGTAGCTGGGACTACAGGTATCCACCACAATGCCCCGCTATTTTTTGTTGCAGTCTGGCTGGGGCTGGATTCGAATCCACCACCCTCAGTATATGGGGCAGGCGCCCTACATACTGAGCCACAGGCACCGCTCCTTGTTTCTTTTTTGTTTCTTTGCTTTTTGTTGTTGTTGTTGTTGAGACACAGTCCCACCCTGTGCCCCTGGGCACAGTATAGTGGGCTTGGTAGCTCACTGCAAACTCAGATTCCGGCTGTTGGCATCCCGCTGCCTTAGCCTCCGGAAGCCTCTGGGATTACAGGCGCTTGCCATGGCGCCCAGCTGGGTATTTCCATTTTTTTTCATGAGTCGGGGTCTAACTCTTGTTCAGGCGAGTCTCGAACTCATGAGTTCAAGCAATTCTCCCTCTTCAGCCTCCCACAGTGCTGGGATTACAAGCATGAGCCACCCCGCCAGAAATATATATATATATATATTTTTTGAGACAGAGCCTCAAGTGGTCACCCTGGATAGAGAGCTGTGGCATCATAGCTCACAGCAACCTCCAATTCCTGGGCTCAAGCGAGTCTCCTGCCTCTGCCTCCCAAGTAGCTGGTTCTACAGGCACCCGCCACAACTCCCGGCCATTTTTTGGTTGCAGCCACCACTGTTGTTTGGTGGGCCGGCCTGGATTCGAACCCGCGAGCTCAGGTGTACCTGGCTGGCGCCTTAGCCCGTTGAGCCACAGGCGCTGAGCCAATTTTTTTTTTTTTTAAATTAAACAAGCATGTTCTCTCACGTCTGTGGTCCGAGCTACTTGGGAGGCTGAGGCAGGAGCATCACTTGAACCCAGGAGGTGGAGGTCACGCCTATGATCACACCACTGCAGCCTAAGTGAGAGAATGAGACACTATCTCTGAAATTAAAAAAGAAAGTAATCAAGGACACCCTCCCCTCAATATGAATTTGTCCTTATAGATAAAATGCTCTTATCTCCTTCCTCCACTTTGAGAATCATTGATAAGGAGTGAACAAATGACAAGCCCGGATAATATGCCCAGTTAGGATTCACTAGAAAGAAACAGACGACCTGAAAATGTCAAAGGTGGAAGGAAAGCTAGAAGCTGAGTCAGTACTTTTAAAAAATAGCGAGGATTGGCTCGGCGCCTGTGGCTCAACGGGCTAAGGCGTCAGCCAGGAATTGGAGGTTGCTGTGAGCTGTGATGCCAAGATACTCTACCCAGGGTGACAGTGTGAGACTCTGTCTCAAAACAATAATAATAATAATAAATTAGTTAATTAATAATAGCAAGGACAAGAAAAAGAGCACTTGATCTGGCAAGAGGTTTTTATGGCAGACTAGGTGGGGCTGGCAGTTTAAGAGGGAGTGGTTATTGTAATAGATGTGCTCCTTTACATTGCAGTTTTTGTTTTTTTTTTTGAGACAGAGCCTCAAGCTGTCACCCTGGGTAGAGTGCTATCGCATCACAGCTCACAGCAACCTCCAATTCCTGGGCTCAAGCGAGTCTCCTGCCTCTGCCTCCCAAGTAGCTGGGACTACAGGCGCCCGCCACAACGCCCGGCCATTTTTTTGGTTGCAGCCGTCATTGTTTGGTGGGCCCAGGCTGGACTCGAACCTGCCAGCTCAGGTGTACGTGGCAGGCACCTTAGCCTGTTGAGCCACAGGCGCCAAGCCCGCAGTTTTTCTTTTTAATAGATGAGGTCTCACTCAGGCTGTAGTGCAACGCCTATTATCAGACATAATCATAGTACCCTGTAGCTTCAGCCGCTCAGGTAGTTGGGACCACGGTAGTCTCCTACTTCAGACCTCCCTCCTCAGGGCGAACCAAATGGACCCTCTCACTAGGAGGTTCCTAGCTGCGATTGGGAAGGTAAAGACATGGCAAGCAAGGAAATATTTACTTGGCTGATGGTGGAATGCAAGTTCTTTAAAATATGCGTAATATCAAGAGGAAAGCCTCAACTATAAGACTTTTTTCACAAGCACTCCAGCCCCTCCACTCCCCTCAGGAGCCTAGGTTAGAGCTACTCTCGCCTCCAATCGTGGTTCACCAACCCCAGAGCCCCGTTTGTGCCTTTGTTCCGGGCCAGAACGTTCCAGACGCCAAAGTCCGCGCCGGGGGCGGAGATGAGGCTGGCGGGAGTGGGAGCTGCAGTACCCGAGAGCGCTCTGGGTGGCGGGTTCCTATTTCTCTACCGCTGACGCGTGGAGGAGGGAAGGCAGCGCATACGGCCACTGTGGGGCGCGCGCGAGGCACTCGGACCCCTTTCCAACCCCACCTCGCCGCGCGCCTGCTCACGTGACCGCCGGCCGGGCGTGAGTCAGCTCCCGCTCCCTCTGCCCGGAGCCTTGACATTACGTAACCAGCACCCGGCGGCCGGAGGCGAGGCCAGGAGGGGCGGGACGATGCCCGAGAATCCAGGCTTATAAATTTTCCACTTGTGTCAGTGGCCATTTTTTTTTTTCCTTGAGACAGAGCCTCAAGCTGTCACCCTGGATAGAGCGCTGTTGAATCACAGCTCACAGCAACTTCCAATTCCTGGGCTCGAGCGAGTCTCCTGCCTCCGCCTCCCAAGTAGCTGGGACCACAGGCGCCCGCCACAACGCCCGGTCATTTTTTGGTTGCAGCCGTCATTGTTGTTTGGGGGGCCTGGGCGGGCCTGGGCTGGATTCGAATCCGCCGGCTCAGGTGTACGTGCCTGGCGCCTTAGCCGGTTGAGCCACAGGCGCCGAGCCCCTGGGGGGCCGGGTTTTGAACCTGCCACCTCCGGTATATGGGGCCGGCACCCTACTCCTTTGAACCACAGGCACCGCCTAAGTGGCCTTTTCTTTCGTGCTGGTGGGACAGTGGGCAACGGAGTGAGGCTTTCTGGGTTATAACTTCTTTCTTTTTTCAAAGACTGGGTCTCGGGGTGTCGCTCTGTCGCAGTGGCGCTGATCACAGGTCACTGGTCTCCAGGAATCTTCCCGCCTTAGCGCCCCACCAGCGCGCTACACTCCCTGTTAAGGTTTAAATCTTCACAATGTCATTTATCAGTTCTGCAATCTTGGACAAAGTGTTTAAATTCTCTAAGTCTCAATTTATTTACTTATTTATTTTTAGAGACCAGAGTCTCACTTTATCGCTGTAGGTAGAGTGCCTTAGCATCATAGCCCACTGCAACCTCCAACTCCTGGGTTTTGTTGATTTCTTGCCTCATCCTTCTGAGTAGCTGGAAGTACAGGCGCCCGCCACAACGCCCGGCTATTTTTTGTTGCAGTTTGGCCGGGGCCGGGTTCGAACCTACCACCCTTGGTATATATGGGGCCGGTGCCCAGCCTCAATTTATTAATTTGTAAAAGTTGGAATATCTTTGTTAGTACTGACAGGACTTGTGGCGTCTCATCAGAGATGCATTTAAAGTGAACTCAACAGTGCTCATATTAAATAGATCCTGAAGGAGCCCGCCCCCATTCAGTGAGAGTATGAGATGGGGGTCAACTATTTTCTTGGATCCACTTCTGGGTTGCTCATTGTGTCTCATGTGAGGCTGACTGCTATTCCTATCGTTTTTGTTTTTTTTTTTTTGTCGAGACAGAGTCTCTTTGTTGCCCTCAGTAGAATGCTGTGGCGTCACAGCTCACAGCTACCTCCAACTCCTGGGCTTAGGCGATTCTCTTGCCTCAGCCTCCCACATAGCTGGGACTACAGGAGTCCGGTACAACGCCCGGCTGTTTTTAGAGAGAAGGTCTTGCTCTTGCTCAGGCTGGTCTTGAACCCTGTGAGCTCAGGCAATCGACCCTCCTCAGCCTCCCAGAGGGCTAGGATTACAGGCATGAGCCACTGCGCCCGGCCTTAGAAGACAGCTTTTAGAAGGAAAGATTTCAAAAACAGCCAAGGACGGCAAAGCAGTTTTAGAAACCATTGAATTTCAAGAACATGCATACTGTCAGTGAGACTTAACCACCCTGAAAGAATTATTGGTGAGAGGGTGCCAGAATATCATGAGGCTGGTACATGTTCTGGAGGAAAATGCCCAAATGCATTTATATTTCCAAGCTAGAAACACAGGCCCTGGTTTTGAAAGCAACTAATGACTTTCTGAATGCTTTCTGACCCATCCTCAGTGTGGTAGTAGATCTACAGGGCTCTGGCACAGCTCATCTACAAATGCTTGTAACCTAAACAAAAACAAACAACACCCCCACCACCACAAAGAAAAACTACATGTGCTCTAGCAATCCAATGCAAAGTCCTGGGTGACAGCAGTACTTTCCCCAGATTCAATTTCAAATCCCTTCATTCTAGTCTCGGTGCCAGTAGCACTGTGGTTACAGCGCCAGCCACATACACCGAAGTTGGAGGGTTCGAACCCGGCCTGGGCTACTAACCAACAAGGACAACTGCGACATAAAAATAGCCAGGCATTGTGGCAAGTGCCTGTAGTCCCAGCTACTTGGGAGGCTGAGGCAAGAGAATCGCTTAAGCCCAAGAGTTTGAGGTTGTGTGAGCTGTGACTCCATGGTACGCTACTGAGGGCAACATAGAGAGGCTCTGTCTCAAAAAAAAAAAAAAAAACAGCTCTTCATTCTAGAAGTCAAGCAGAACCTCAAAGAAAAAACTTGGCTTCAATGCTGTAGGTCACAACAATACCACCCTGAGATCATACACTCTTTATGAATGTAGTCATAAAGGCATTGAACAAAGCTTTCCTCCCCTCCACGACACCCTACCCCTGCTCATATCACTCCTTCACTCTGCTGATTTAAGCCTGGGCCGCTATTTGAAAGCCACATGAGGCTGAGATTTTCCCTTTACTTGTATGCTGACCCTAACATTAATGTGGTGATGAATTGGAAATTCTTTAGTACTGCTAGTTGCATCATTTAAACACTCAATGGGGAAGGGTGCAGTGGCTCATGCCTGTAATCCTAGTACTCTGGGAAGCCAAGGTGGGTGGATTGCCTGAGCTCACAGGTTCCAGACCAGCCTGAGCCAGTGCAAGACCTGGTCTCTAAAAAAATAGCTGGGCATTGTTGCGGGGGCCTGTATACCCAGCTACAGGGGAGGCTGAAGCAAGAGAATCACTTGAGCCCAAGAGTCTGAGGTTGCTGTGAGATGCGACGCCACAGCACTGTATGGAGGATGACAAAGTGAGACTCTGTCAAAAAAAAAAAAGTGGAAGCAACCTGAGAGTTCATGTTGGAAAGAATGTGTTTAGGATTTCTTTTTTTTTTTTTGTGACAGGGCCTCAAGCTGTCACCCTGGATAGAGTGCTGTGGCATCACCGCTCACAGCAACCTCCAAATCCTGGGCTCAAACGAGTCTCCCCTTCCACCCTCCCAGTAGCTGGGACTACAGACACCTGCCACAATGCCCAGCCATTTTTTGGTTGCAGCCATCATTGTTGTTTGGCGGGCCCAGGCTGGATTCAAACCCACCAGCTTAGGTGTACGTGGCTGGCGCCTTAGCCCGTTGAGCCACAGGCGCCGAGCCTGTGTTTAGGATTTTTTTTTTTTTTTAGTTTAAATGCATTTTATTTTTAAACAACCTACATGACATGTTTTTTCTTAAAAACAATGCCTCCACTCCAAATAAATCGCGGTCAAAATAAACGAAGAGCTCAAGATGACATCAGTCCCATTTGTCTTAAGTCCTGGTGTTGTGTGGATGACAAGCAGCAGTCAGTTATGATGACAGGTGATAGATCCAAAGTAATTGCCAAATTTGTTAACATTTTTCCAGCCAACAAATAATTCTTTCGGAGGGAAGAGTGAAAAGCAAATGTACGGTATTAAAATTGTATTGCGAAACTTGTGCCAATGATAAGGATACTACTTAGACTACGAGAATGCCTATGTTTTAATAAAATAAAATTTGTACTAATAACAAAATAATTGCAAGTCCCATATATTTAGAAATAAAAAGGCAAATGATCCTTTATAAAAGATGTGTGGGTTCAAGAAATGACCACTCCTAAAAATTGTACAACAAGGCTCGGCGCTTGTAGCTCAGAGGCTAGGGCACTAGCCACATACACTGGAGCTGGCGGGTTCAAATCCAGCCTGGGCCTGCCAAACAACAAAGACAACTACAATAAAAAAATAGCTGGATGTTGTGGTGGGCCCTGTTGTCACAGCTACTTGGGAGGCTGAGGCAAGAGAATAGCTT
This sequence comes from Arctocebus calabarensis, assembly GCA_963573935.1. Lineage (NCBI taxonomy): Eukaryota > Metazoa > Chordata > Mammalia > Primates > Lorisidae > Arctocebus > Arctocebus calabarensis. Next base: position 9,178 of record CAUYON010056278.1, read on the forward strand.
GAGCCCAAGAGTTTGAGGTTGTTGTGAGATGTGATGCCACAGTATTCTACTGAGGGTGACAAGCGAGACTCTGCCACCCCCCCAAAATTGCACAACAATAAAAGCCTGCAAACAAAAAGTCAAATGATAAAGTCAAATATCAAATAGAACTAGAAGAAATAACTACACATTCTTATGACTGCCTAATTAGAGAACAAGAAAAATAGCAAGTTAATGAGCAAAGTGTTCAATCCAAGAAGTTAGAACAAGAGGAATAGAGTGAACCAAAAATAGCAGAAGGAAGAAAAGATGAAGATGAAACCAGAAATTACTGAAAATAGAAAACAAACAATAAGAATCATTTAAAAAACCAAAACATTATTTGAAATGTTAATAAAAAGGACAACCGCTCACAGCCCTAATCAAAGGAGAAAACAGCGTGAGAGAAGCACATGATGAACAAGGGTAATAATAAAAAGGGTGATGTAACTCTAAAACAAGCAAAGATTGCAAAATTTGTTGGAGGGTAATATAAATGAATATCATACCAAATTCTCACAGTTGAAATAGAAAACTTTTAAGGGATATAAATTATCAAAATTATATAGAGAAGGAATACAATAACTAGATAGGCCAATAACCAAAACAGGAATTGAATCAAATGACCGAAAATTAACTCCCAGAAAAGGCATCAGGGCTACAGTTTTTGAAAACCCTTTTTATTTTGAAATAATCTTATTCCTAAAGTAAATTATAAAAATAGCACTGAGAGCTCCTGTATAATCTTCATTCAGCTTCCCCTACTGTTAACAACACACATAACTAAAGCACAATGATCAAAACCTGAAATTTAACATTGTACAATAACCAAAAATCTACAAACGTACAGAATTTTACTAGTTTTCCCACTGATGTCCTCTTTTTGTTTGGGGATTCAATCCAGGATCTCAGATAGCATTTAGTTATCATATCTCTAGTCTTTTCCAAATGATGCCATTTCTTCCGTCTTTTCTTTTTTTCATGACCTTAATAATGTTTGAAAAGTATTGGTAACTTGTTTTATGACATGTTCTCATTTGGGTTTGTCTTATGATGAGATAGAGGTTGTGCATTTTCTTGGCAAGAATAGCATGTTTCATCATTGTCAGTGCATTCTACCCTATGTTGCCCAGGATGGCCTTGAACTCCTGGACTCCAGGGATCCTCCCATCTCCTCCTCCTGAGTTGATGGACTATAGGTGCCACTAATGGCATTACTCCTGGCTCTTGGTGATATTATGTATTACTTTGGGGACAACTCTGACCTTTAAAGTCTGTTTGATGGCTGCAGGACGTGGCACTTAATACTTTGCTTTGCTCTGGGAAGAAGGGAACCTTGCTGTTAAGGTCAAAGGGCCAGGGGTGGGTTTTTTGGTTTGTTTTTTTAACCTTAAGTGACAGGAATTAATCATATTTCTCAATTTATAGAAAACTATCAGTCCATTAAAGCCCCTCTCTTGCTTTATACTATTATACAATTTTGTTTTATTTTTACTCATTCTCCCCCATCCTCCAGATAGTGATTCACCAATGTATCAAATACATGTGTTGTTAAATATGCATATCTTTGTTAAATATGTGTTGAATTATGGTATGGATGCAATCTTTGTTTCTCCTCCATGGGTAACAAATAACATTATACGAATTCTGCTGCAAAAGTGTGGATTAGTTTCTAGAATGTTAAATAGACCACTTCTTCTATAGGACTGTAAGGTAATGTGCTGATGAATAGACTATGCAACTTTATTGCATTTATATGGTTTTCAATGCCCTTTGAAATGTGATTAATCCTTTTAAGGATCATGGACCCTTATGACATTCAGCTCATAAATAATTAAATCCAATTAATACTCTAGATAGAACCAAACCTAATTTATTCAAGTTCTGATTCTCAGCACAGGAGGCCTTGGTTCACTACTTTTCAAATAGTATCACCACCTCATTCCATCTTCCCTTCTATTCAAAAGGGGGGAAGTTTGCATGTAGAGTTTACATGAAAATACAGTATTTTATCAATTTGAAAAAACTTTGAAATCCAGAAAAGTAGAGAGAATAATATAATAAGCTCCATACTGCCAATTTTTATATTTGAAAAATAATTTTGAAATATGAAATAATACAAAGTATAGGAAAAGTCATTAAAATAACATAAGGAACATCACTGTGCCCATCCCTCCATTTAAAACTTGTAATGTATTTACTGTATTTAACTGTATTTGCAATATACATTGACTCCATTCCCCCTACTTTTCCTCCACTCCCCACATCACCATTATCCTGAATTTCATGTTTATCATTCCTGTGTCCTTTATGCTTTTATTAATACTACTTACGCAGGCATCCAGAATATAGTGTTGTTTTGCCCATTTTAAGTTTTATATAAATAATAACATACTCTCAGCATCTTTCTGCAACTTTTTTATTTAGTGTTTTGGGAGATTTTTTCTTGTTAATATGTGTGGTTCAATTCATTCAAATTCTCCTGCCATCTGTTTCATTGAATGACTGAAACTTAGTTTAGCTATGACCAACAGTGCTGAGGCAAGCCTTCTTGAACACATCCTCTTTTGTACACATGAGAGAACTTTTCTAGACTATGCGATCACTTATTTATAGGCAGCAAATCTAAGTTTAAATACTGTTTCCTAAATTGTGGAATGTATGATGCCCTCACTGGGTCAGATCTGATCACGTTAAATAAATCATATTTCAGTAAGGCCCATTACTTTACCTCTCTCAAATATAGATTTTGACCACAAGATAATTTTATTAAGTTGGAAAAAAATATCTAAATTCAGTAATTTATTTTGGTATGAATTTTATTTTATTCTATTTTTATCATTTTATTTTTATTTTATCCTTATTTTTTTGAGACAGAGTTTTGCTCTGTCGTCCAGGCTAAAGTGCCATAGCCTCTGTCTAGCTCATAGCTATGTCAAATTCCTGGACTCAAGAGATCCTCCTGCCTCAGCCTCCCAAGTAACTGGAACTACATGCACCGACTACATGCACCCACCATGACACCTGGCTTATTTTTTTATTTTTAGTAGAGATGGAGGTCTTGCTTTTGCTCAGGCTGTTTTCGAAACTCCTGACCTCAAGCAATCCTCCCACCTTGGCCTTCCAAAGTGTGATGTGAATTTTAAAAAGAAGAAAGTTAAAGGAACACATATTTGCATATAGCAGCAAAACAGAAAGAAATACCCTCTGTAACAGCTTCCACAGAGCTCAAAAAAAGGGCTCCTGTGGACTTCCCTAAGCTTCGAGAAAAACAGAATTGGGAACTCAAAATGCCCAGAAAACCAAATGAATGGTTCTTTCACCATTTTCTGCAAAGCCTTATGAGCTAGGGAGGCATCTTCCCCATCTTCTTCACTTACAACCATCGGGGGACCTGCAGAGAGAGGGCGTTGCAACCACAATGTAGGCTGAGAATGGAGGTTGTTAGTACTACCACTAGTACCATCCAACTCCTATCGCTTCCTCCTGCGTTTGTTGAGAGTTTGGCATATGCCATGCTTATGCTCTGCACTTACACAAACTCCAAGTTAATGCTCAAAATGACCCAGTAGGGAGAAATCATCATGCTATTCTTTGTGCAGAGAAAGAATCTAAGGGTCAGAGAGGTCAGGCAGCTTGCCCAAGATCGCTGAACTGGAGCAGCTGGGAGCAAGGATTATGACCCACATCTGTTGGCTCCAAAGCTTACTAGCACTGCCTCACTGGCTCTTTGATAATGCATGACAGTAATTATTATTATTATTATT
>CAUYON010056279.1:0-14179 GCA_963573935.1 Arctocebus calabarensis
TTTTTTCTTTTTCTATTTTTAGTAGAAACTCTTGCTTGGGCTAGTTTCAAACTCCTGAGCTCAAAGGATCTGCCCACCTTTGCCTCCTAGTGTACTAGAATTACAGGAGTGAGCCACCGTGCCCAGCCAGGACCATACTACCCAGAACATGCCTGATCTCATCTGATCTTGGAAGCAGGGTCAGACCTGGTTAGTACTTGGAAGGGAGAAGTTGCCTCTTGATTGGCATCTTTGATAGGCTCTCCTCTACTGAATAACCAAGTCAACAGAAGCCATTTGCAGCAGTAAAGCAATGACAAGGTTACTTCTCTCCTGTTAGCATACTTGTAGCTCAGAGCTTTCAAATTTCTAAAAATTCTATCAATGACTTTTGAAAGAAACCACGAAACACTTGGACACCTACAAAGTGACTTCTCAAACAAGGAGTCACAACATGTACCATAGGTTCCAGGGCCATGTGTCATTAGAATAGTAAAACAGCATTAACCATGACCCCAAAATGGAAAACTAAATGTAGGCATGGGAGATGAGGTTACCAGACTCAGCCCAGGGCTCAAAAGAGGACACAGTGACGGTATTAAACACAATTAAATAACCTACAGCAGAACTTAGCCCTTCCTTAATCCCCTTTACAGAGAGAGACAAAAGCCCCAAGTGGCCCCACTCCTAGGAGAAGGGCTTCCTCCATGACTCTGTACTGCCTTGGTAATGAAAGCCATGCAGGTGTCAAGATAGACCAACTGCTTTGCCTCACTCAAAGAGAAACAGAAACAAGGAAAGGAGAGAATGGGGGGTAGGGGGGAAGCAATTGATTTTATTTATTTTTTTTTTTTTTAGAGACAGAGTCTCACTTTGTCACCCTCGGTAGAGTGCTGTGGCATCACAGCTCACAGCAACCTCTAGCTCTTTGGCTTAGGCAGTTCTCTTGCCTCAACCTCCTGAGTAGCTGGGACTACAGGCACCCGCCACAATGCCTGGCTATTTTTTTGTTGCAGTTTGGCCGGTGCCGGGTTCAAATCCTCCACCCTCAGTATATGGGGCCAGAGTCCTACTCACTGAGCCACAGGCACCACCCAGGAAGCAATTTCTTATGCTACTCAATTACAAGCTAATTCTATGAGAGTCTTCCCCAGCCTCTAAGCAAGGGTAGCAGGCTAGAGTTACAGCTGTAAGCACAAGGCACAAAGCAGCTATTATAAGCAAAATCTAAGCACAGAAATTAGTAGCTTTTGTTCCCTGACTCTTCCTGTCAGATATTTTATGATGGCATTTGAAGAAGATCCCAGAATAGGTCACTCTTCCCCCAGTGTGTTTAGCTGTCACTTAGCACCAGCCACAAGCTTGGTCCCTTTCCTTTGACTGAACCCCTACCCCCTCACTACCTACCACAGACAATGACAGACTTTTCATTTAAGGGAGTCTACAACCCCAAGACTGACTTAGATAAGACATCTACCACTTTGAATTTAATGCCATCATGAGGACTGGACTAGACAAGATAATCTCTAAGGCCTTTCCTGATTAATCACAAATTTATATTCTATTAGTGAGTAATCACAGTTTCTTTAGACACTGTTCCCTCCTGCCAATAATCACCCATTACTAAGCACCAGTTGTTTCTAGACCCTTTCAAAGAGCACTATACTTCTCTAAATAATGGAAATCAGACCAGTATCCACTGCCTTTGAAAAGGACAAGAGACACTAATAATTTTTCCAATCTTCTAAAGAAATTAATACAAATGTTGTACTCATCATGACTCTTTCCTATCTAAAGAATTTATAACAGTAATTTGAGGATGACTGTGTTATTAAGGAGAAAGACAAAAAAAGAATTTTATTCCAGCTCTCCAGTATGCTAGAATGTTCTATATCTCTATCTGATTGTAGTTACATGGGTATATACACACAAAAATTCATGGAGTGTACAATTCAGGTTATAGGACTTTGCGGATTTCACTGCACATAATTTTTAACGTTTTAATTAGGTATAAGAGTTCTATTCCATTTCATCACCCAAGGCCACTTGGAGACACTGGGATAGGCAAAAAAAAGAAAAAGAAGAAGAAAAGCTAAGTCAGCATCTGGCCCTACAAGAGCTTCTTCTTCGTTTTATAACAGCTGGGAAGTTCAGTACTTGCCTATTCCGCACCTATCACAAAAGTATAAGTGACTTTGGTTCAAATCCATCCAGAGATACTAGAACAAGAATAACAGATGCTTATCTTTTATCTGATAAGCACTACTACTCATATTATGAGATGTGAAAGTCTAATATTGGTTTTTAAAAAAACTATAAATATCAACAATTCCCCCAAAGTATCTGAATACGAAGTTTCTTATAAGGTCTGGAGGGAAAGTGCCTAAGGTTTCCCATTTATGATGAGATCTTACCTGCTTGCAGGTACTCTGGCTGCAGAGTGGGAGGCAGGCCCTCAGGCAGTGGGTAGCCATTCTTCCGAGCCACAATAAGATGAAACGCAGCACAGAATTCAGGCAGAGTCAGGGCTCCATCGCAGTCAGCATCACTAAGCTCCCTAAATGCAACAAATGTCAATAGTACCTATCATGGGACTCAGGGGGAAATTACTCCACCCAGACATGCAAACACTACTCCCAGGCTCTCTGGTGACAGCCTTGCTGGATCCTCAAACCTTCCTAGCCAAATCCATTTGAAATCTTAGGGGACTACTCAGGAAGATAAATCCTGATTGATGGCATTGGCATCAGTAGCATTTTATAAATAACAATTTAAATTCTTCAGGTTCTCTGATTGGTCCATTTTACAACACCGAGAATAGAGAACAAGAAACTATGGCACAAAAAGAAAAAGGAGGCCTGGAACTGCACAGTTAATTGACAGCCATTCAGTAAATGCATGCTGCATGGTGTGGAGAGCTCCAGACTTGGTGCTCAAAATGGGTAGAGAAAGGAAGGCCCCAGCCACTACACAGTTTACTCAGAGAACAGAAATAAGCTTCTTTTCTCAGCTTTAAAGGAAAACCTTGAACTTTTCAAGTAAAGTAAATTTTTGTATCAGACTATTGTTTGCTTAAGAATTCCCCCCCCAAGAAAATGTAAGTTCAAAAAATACCAACTGAATTATGTTTTAAGATAAAAGTAGTAAATAAGGAAGACTGAACCAGATAAGACAAAAAAGATGAAAGGGAGAGTCTTAGAAAAGCTTATCTTTGTTTCGGTCATTATTTCCCACTAAAAGGCATAGACCTATCTACTCAGAACAAAAGAACTAAGTAAGTACCACCCCATAAGCTCAACCATCTGTTAGGTGACTTGTGGTAGGACAATGATAGAGATGACATTATACAAAATTATTTCAGAAAGGCATTACTATTTGAAAGAAAAAAATCTCTCTAAGATAAGCTGCATAACTTTCCTTTCGACCCTTCACACATCCCCACTCTAACTTAGAAAGCACCAGTCCTAAAACAGCTGTTCTCTCAAGGTGAGGAGTCAGAGAACTGCGAGTGAAAAGCAAACCATTTAGCTTTCATGGATGCATCTCAACAAAAAGATAAGCCTCATGCCAATATCGTTAAGACCGGGAGTTGTGCCAAAACAGACTGTATTCTTTTCAAAATGTTAACTTCTTTTGTTCTGAGCTTTAAAATCTAATATAAGGCTTATTCCGGAGAAAAACATTATGCCAAAGTATATTGCTAAAGAACCTAAATCCAGCTCAGAATCCCAGATACACTGGGATGGCCAAGGATTGCTGGAATAGTTTTTTTCCAATAAGATGCACAAAACAAGCAATTTTTAATCCTATCATAATTTTTATAAATCCTCATATAAAAAGCTTTCTATAAATATTCCAATGTTTTAGTTATATATTTATAGCAGTACACTCTCCTGCCCAGTCTTAACTAGCTCATACACAGCATGCAGTTTACAGCAGAACCGAGCATTTTCATAAATGCAAATAGAGCCATCTGGACCATCCCGGCACAGCTCTTCTGGAGCCAGAGCTGCGCCAAGGTACAGTGGATGCTACAGCTGCAAGTGTGAGTGATGCCCAGCTGATAAACACCAGCCAAATTTATAAAGCTCAGGGCCAGACAGAATAGTCAAATTTAACCTAATTCCGAAATATCCCTAGACCTTCTGTTCGCTTAGCCTTATAAAACATTATAAAGAATAGCTTTTCAAGGCCCACTGGTTACTTGCATGGCACTGAGGAGAAAAATCTGAAAATAAAATCTTTAAGAAAGTCTCAGATGTCCAAAAATTGCCTAGGCTAAAAAGGGATAGAGATGGAGCTAATGATTAGGAAATCACTTTTAAAATAATAGTTAGCACTTACAGTAGGTATGAGGCACTTAGTAGGTATGAGGCACTATTTATTGCGCTTTTCATATTTTAACTTCATGGCAATGAAAATCTGAGTTTTATTTACTCTCTTATCTGTTGAAAAAAATCATTCAAAAGTTAAGACTTAAAAAATACAAAGGTAGGCTTGGCGCCTGTGGCTCAACAGGCTAAGGTGCCAGCTACATACACCTGAGCTGGCGGGTTCGAATCCAGCCCGGGCCCGCCAAACAACAATGATGGCTGCAACCAAGAAATGGCCAGGCGTTGTGGTGGGCGCCTGTAGTCCCAGCTACTTGGGAGGTGGAGGCAAGAGACTCGCTTGAGCCCAGGAATTGGAGGTTGCTGTGAGCTGGGATGCCACAGCAATCTATCCAGGGTGACAGCTTTCGGCTCTGTCTCAAAAAAAAAAAAAAAAAAGATAGCTGCACTTAAGTCACAGCACAATTCATAATTGAAAATACATGGAATCAATCAAAGTGCCTATCAGCTGATGAGTAGATAAAGAAAATTCGGTGTATACATGTATACCATGGAGAGGTACTAAGCCATATAAAGGAATAAAATGATGTCTTTTTCAACAATGTGGATGGAACTGGAGCATTATCCTAAGTGGAGTACCTTAGGAATGGAAAAACAAGTGTGTTCTCACTTATAAGTGCTATATAAACAAGGTATGTATATAGTCATAAAACTTTGCAATAGCATTAAAAATTAAAAAGAAGGAGGGTAAGAGGTGGGTGAGGGATAAAAATCTACCTAGTAGGTACAGTGTAGACTGTTTTGGTGATAAGTATATTGGAAGCGCTGATGTCAGCATTATACAATTCATCCATGTAATAACATGTGTACTCCCTAAATCTACTGAAAAAAAAAATTCAACTCTGCCTTGTAAGTGATCTTAGACAAGTACTTAAATTTTCTTTACTCACTCACGTCATCTGTAAAACGAGGCTAATGATGAACAGTGGAATTGTGACGATTAGATGAGACGATTCACAGAAAACACTACAGTGAGGGAAAGAGTGAGTGTTTGAGTCACCTTGGGACTCTAACCCAGCCTGTCATCGAGGAGAAGAGGAAACTAGAATGGTGCATACATATTAAAAAAAAAAATTCAAAATCTTAATGTTAATGAAATTGTTTTCCATGATCAGGTGTAAAATCTATGACTCCCATTGAGAAAGACTGTCAGGACTGGGCGTCTTGCCCTCCCTCCTACAGATCCTGCTGGGTAGACCCAGAATGCAAAGCCCCAGTGCCTTTTTACCTGGGCCAGTTGTCAGAGCTGTGTTTGAAGCTGGTCACCATTAGTCATTAGGTCACATCTGTCCCCAAACAAAGAATAGCTTGCTTAAACAACTTTTCTTGTGTATTTTATTTCTTTATTTATTTGTGCAATTTTTGGCTGGGGCCATGTTTGAAACCACTACCTCTGGTGTATGGGGCTGGCACCCTACTCCTTGAGCCACAGGCGCCACCCAAATTTTCTTGTTTAGAAGCAATGTGTTTTTTGTCGATGCAAACCCACTATGCTACACAGTGTCCATTTGAACCCACCTACCCATGGGAAATAAGTGTGGGCAAGGGGACCAACAAACACATGCAGTGCTAATGGTGCTTGCTGTGCTGTCAGTAATGAAGTCCTTTGTCTCTGATCCAGGAATCTCATGTTTTCTGTCAACCTCCATTACATTAGCCTTCAGAAGAGGTTGAAGCAAGAGATGAAATTGTCTCCCAGCTCATTTATACTGGATCTCTGAAAGGTGAAGCTATGTGTTTGCAGACACGACTCCTGCTTTTGGAAATTGATCAGAGGGACTAGAGAAGCCTACAAACCTTAGTAGCCTCAACCTGGGAGACATTTTTATCTGATATGATGGTGGCTGAATGATTCATTAATGGATGAATGGGATTCTAGAATTGTGCCAGTATCTTTGGACTTTTATGACCCCATGGCTGCAAGGAATCCATGTCTGAAGATGTGGTGGGCTGTGATATTGTGATTTATAATAAGAAGTAATACATTTAGGCTTAGTCTCTGTTTCCTTGTGCATAGCTCCTAAAACACTTAGAATTTTGGAAGTGTTAGTGTTTTTTTTGCATGCTCAGAAGATGACTGATGGCTGGGGGTGCCTGGATAGCCTCGGGATGGGCAACTGGTTGCCAGGGAAACCAATATTATAATTAGAGGGTTGGAACATTCAATCCCCTCCTCCAGGGAACAGAGAAGGATTAAAGGTTGAGGTGATGATCACCAATGGCTAATGGCATAATCAATCACGCTCATATAATAGAGCCTCCATAAAAACTCAAAGGACTAAGTTAGGAGAGCTTCTGGGTCTCTGAACACATGGAGATTCTGGGAGGTGGTGCGCCAGGAGAGGCACGAAGCTCTGTGCTCCTTCCCCAATATCTTGCCCTTGGCTGTTCATTTGAATTCTTTATAATATTCTTTGCAATAGATTGGTAATAGTTAAAAATATGACAATAGAAATATGCCATAAGATCAATGAATGATTAATTTACTAAGGCTCCATTCTGAATTTTGGCTACCTGATATAAAGAACCATAGATTTATACAACCCAAGGGCTGAGAGAGTTTCAAGAGGCCATTTCTAACTCTACAAATGACAGTTAAAGTAGTTGATACAAACCCACTGTGTTGGTGGCACCTGTGGCTCAGTGAGTAGGACGCCAGCCCCATATGCTGGAGGTGGTGGGTTCAAACGCAGCCCCAGCCCAAAACAAACAAACAAACAAATCCACTGAGTTCATTCAGGACATGAGGTGGGGAATAAAGTCCTTTGTCTCTGACTAAGGAAGATATCTTGGCAGGAAATCCTGTGGGTAGAAATAAAAATAACTGCAGGAGGAGGAGGTACACAGTTCAGCAGTCGGTCTAATAGCTAGTTAGTGGGATAGGTGGGGACGTTATGTAAAGTCTAGTCTGCTTTGTTGGGCTCAAGATTCAGAGTCAAGATTCCCTTGGCTGTGAACTTGATGATAAACCATGCTTCACTCGTTTTTCTTACAGCCCCATGCATACATTCAATAAATGACGACCAAACAGGTAAGAAGAGTTGTTCATGGTGAGGGTAGAATGTCAAGACATATTCAACTGGAGAAAGAAGTGAGTGATAGAAAACTGGCTTTCATTAGGCTCTAGCGGTATAGAGCTCTCCTGGCTGGGAGTGAGGCAGCGAGGCAGAGACGGAGTTTATTCCTTAGCAGGAGATGAGCTTTTGTTATCTTCTGATGGATATCCTCTTTTTGTTATTTCCCAGTCTTCCCTTTTTTCTCTCTTTGTGTCTCTTCCATAGAAATTGTTGTCTATTGTTGGCATTGGTTGAGTTCTTTAAAATGTAACCACCTGTGAGCATTTGGAAACATATGCTTTTAATCTCCTTGGAAGTTGTATTTAGAGTCATTAAAGTTCTACAAGAATGGAGTCTTCCCAAGAAAACATCCAGAAACTTGTGGAATATGATTCAACTCTGAGGAAGGCAACATTCATCTAACAAGTGACTTTTCTCACGCACGACTTGTATCAGGTCCACTGGATATTTGAAGTGTCCTCTGTCTGGTGATTTGCTTCTTTAACTAGCAGCCATTGTACCCTTTAACCTACTAGCTTATAATTGTTAAAACAATTTTAAACCAAAAGGAGGGGGAGGGGAGCCAAACGTGAGTTGTTTGTGTCTAATTAAGAAGAAAAAAGAAAATAATTCCTGGATGTATGAAGGTCTTGATCCAGGACCATTAAAATACTTTGTAAGGGCTTGGCGCCTGTGGCTCAACAGGCTAAGGTGCCAGCCACGTACACCTGAGCTGGCAGGTTTGAATCCAACTTGGGCCCGCCAAACAACAATGACGGCTGCAACCAAAACATGGCCTGGTGTTGTGGTGGGCGCCTGTAGTCCCAGCTACTTGGGAGGCAGAGGCAGGAGACTCCCTTGAGCTCAGGAATTGGAGGTTGCTGTGAGCTGTGATGCCACAGCACTCTATCCAGGGTGACAGCTTGAGGCTCTGTCTCAAAATAAATAAATAAATAAAATACTTTGTAAGGATAGCAAGTGATGTGTTAACAAAGTCCCCATTGTTTACAGATGCAAAACAGTGGTTACAAATTTAGACTTTATATCTTGAATCTAAATTTACAAAGAGGTATTCACTATGACCTAAATGTTCTTTCTCTGGGCTACAAACCCTTGCGGGGCTGCTCAGGTGGTAACACCTGTGACCTATGTTGTTGTAAGCTTTTGTTTATATTCTGTTTAGAGTCTGCCACAGACTCACAAGCAAGGCATGATGAAGGTCATCCTTGATATTTACAAATTCATTACATAGAAATTGGACAAATATTTTTGTTCCGGAATGTTAAAAGGAACTGTTTTCAGATACAAACCCCAGTAAACATGCGCCTTTGTTCATGTCCAATTTCATTTTACATGGTTTCCTTTCCCCATTTTCCTGGTTCTCCTTCCCCCACTGGCAAGACCCACCTGTTTGTTTGTAAAAGCTTAATAAACGCTGGGTAACTGTGGGATCTGAGCTACCAAAGAGAAGAAGGAAGAACTGATAGGAACTAAGTGACTTTCAGCCTTGTCTTCTGTTCAGGAAAGCTGTCATTATTTTTCTCTCGGATTTTGAGGTTGATGTGCCAAGCAAGCAAAGCATCCTGACTCTTCGGTTTCTACATTTCCGCCTTCTTTTCGATGATCATTAGTTTTATCAGGAACTTCTAATTTCCTTTAAATATGCAATTTGAACAGGCTGGGGTACATTCTTAAGTATCTCTACTCCATCTTTCAGTCCAGTACATTTTCTTGAAGCTATGTCAAAATGTAGAATGGAGTTTGATATAATTTTAATATTTGATGAATTTTTAATTTTTAATTTTTGAATAGGCTATATATTACCTAGTAAAATAATCAAAGGAAAGGACACGATGAAAAGTAAACCTTTCCCCATCATCTACCCCTTGCTTTTTCATTTCTAGTTCTTTCCAGAGATAACCATGATGACTGGTATTTTTTTTAGAGAAACACACTTGCTTGTGTATGTACCGTGTTTCCACACTCATCCCTCTCCCTTTCACAAATAGTAATATATTACACATTTTTTTGTATTTTTGTTTTTCTCATGTCCGCATCTTTCAGAAAATGCTCCAGAGCAATTTACAGAGAAATACTGTCTTATTATTTTTATAGCTATACTTTGTCCCATTGTGTGGCGATACCAAAATTTATTCAACCAATTCCTTATCGATAAAATATTTAGGCTGTTTCTAATATTGGACGATTAACCTAGATTCTGCAATGACACCCTCTGTCCCCATGTCTCTGTGAATACATGTGAAACTATCTGTAGGATAAAGCATTAAACTCAAATGTCTGGGTTCAAGCACATTTAATTTTAATTTTTTTTTTTTGAGACAGAGTTTCATTCTGTCACCCTTGCACAGTGCTGTGGTGTCAGAGTTCACAGAAACCTCAAACTCGTGGGCACAAGAGATTCTCTTGCCTCAGCCTCCCAAGTAGTTGGGACTACAGGTGCCCACCACAATGTCCACTTATTTTTAGAGACAGAATCTCACTCTTGTTCAGGCTGGTCTCGAACTCCTGAGCTCAAGCAGTCCACCCAGCCTCCCAGAGTGCTAGGATTACAGACGTGAGCCACTACGCCTGGCAGTACCTATCAAAATTTTAATTTTAATTTAAATTTTGATAGGTATTGCCAAATTCTCCTCCAAAGATGTTTCCCCAATTTCAACTCTCAAAAACACGGTTTGAGAATATGGATTTATTTTTAAAATGTGTCCTATCTATGAGGAGAGGTAAACCTGCTTGGTATTTGCCACTGTGCCTTGCAATCGGTGACTAAATGACTCTACCAGACACCAAACATAATTAAGGGCACATTAGAGTTACTATTGAAATTAGCGAGTGTAATGCACCTTCTCACCTTCCCCAGCTGATTAGATGTAGACTTAATATCCATACCTCGACTTGCAATGCTCAGGGTGTTTAGTAGCTGCACACGGACTATCTGATAACTATGCTCCTTGACAGGGGAGAGTGTTCTGTGTGTCTTAGACAAATAAAGGTCAATGTCATAAGCCTGATGCTCTTTTGTTAGACAAGTATTTAAACCGTGATCTTATATCTCAAAATTCAGCACAAGATTAAACATGATGGTGAGTTCAACAGCAGGTGTTTGCTATTGCTGCCTAAAACTGTCTACACTTTTGATGTTGGCTCATAATCAGATCGTTTAAACTCAGCCTGGAACAATTCTGGCTGCTTTTAACATGTCAATAAAAAATAAAAATGGTTTTGACTGCGGACTTTAGAATTAGAAAAGTTAAAGGTTTTTTAAAATTGCTATTAATAGTGTAAATATTTTGTAGTAAATTTCTTACCCATAATTATTTTTGCATATTTGAAAATTCTCAGTTTATACCATGAGGCTCTTTCTCCCTCTTTGATTTCATTACTTCCAAGCCCAGGATCTTATCTGAGTGATGAGGTGAATTGTTATATCTTGCTTTGTCCATCTGACTCAATGCTGTTACTTCTCTGGACATCTTTCCATCATCTAAATTAGTGGTCTATGCTTTCTTGATCAGATATGACAGTTTGGAACACAGGCTGATGGTGCAAAATAAGAATGTTTAAATATGTAAAAATAATGACTTACTAATAAAAGTCTTTAACATTCTTAATTCCAAAATCAGAAGTGGAAGCCATTTTAATCTTTTATTGGCATGTCAAAAGCAGTAGCATTGGTCAGTGAAACTTCCTTGTCTCTAAATGTCAAATACCCCTTACAAAGAAGAGTAGTAATAATTTGTGACATGCCATAGAAGGGAAGAATCATAATTATTTTCTTCTTCCATTTCTATTCTTTATGACTTACTTTCTTTCTTACTAATTCTTCTCCTACCTTTACCTTTTAATAACTGACTCCTCAATCCATAAACATTCAACCCATCAAAATCACATTGGACATATTCCAAATTGATCTTCTTGTCCCAAATCAGCTCCTTCAGACTTCTTTCTCTCAGTGAGTCATGACACTATGCATCTAGTGACACATATCAACACTTTCCCCCCCTTTTTCTGCTCCTACTGAGTGGTCTGGCAGTCACCAAATACCATTGATCTTACCTCCCAAATATTTCTCACATCTATTCTCTTCTTTCCATCTCCACTGCACCTTCCTATCTTACCTGGATGCAAAAGGAAAGCCTTTAGCTGGTCCCTCCACATTTATTCCTGTTCTTTCACTTTTCCACATAAAGAATGTAAGAGTTAAATTTCTATTTCAGGCCAAAGTAACTTAACAGGTACTAGACTTACCCTGTTACCTAAAAACATAAAGGACTGGAAGAAGAATCTGAAACAAAAATTATCAAGACATTGGTTATCAAGTAATGAAGGACAAAGATAACTGAGACAAAGGAAATAAACAAGGTGAGGACTTAGGTTATCATGTGAAAAAAATCTGCAGGCTATGATGCAGTGAGGAGAAGCCACATGGAGCCTACCATTCTCTCTGAGTTAGGGAAAGAAGAGCTGGGAGTTCAGGGAAATCAAGGTGGTTAGATGTTGCACAATGGAATACCTGAGTGGAAAGAGCAGCAAAGAGAAAAACTTTGGAGGTCTGCTGGGTGTCCTCCTTAAGTATTTAGCTGAATACTGATCAGTACGTGTTAGTGAGGAAACTACCTACGTTTGAGGGAAGCACCAGCCAAAAGACTCAGAAAGAAGCAGACCCAGAGCTCAATCAGGGTCTACAGTAATACCTATTCCCTGCATTATAATTGACGGTTCATTGAGTAGAGTACTCAAAGGGGATTTGCCAAAGTAGCCAGGAAAATTGTCCCTGGATTTAAGACCCAAGAGCATCAAACTATTTCAAAGTATTTTGATCACATTTTAGAAAAAAATAATCGAGAAAATTGACAGGAATACAAGAATATTTAGCAGCCAACAACATAAGAATTATAATGTCTGGTATATAATTGAAAATTACCAGGCATGCAAAAACAGCAACAACAAAAAAAACCCCAAACCAACCAATCAACCAACCAACCAACCAACCAAACAAACAAAAAACTGTAGGAAATACAACACGTAATGAGAATAAAATCTAATTAATCAAACTGACTCAGATTTGACATGGAAGATAGAATTCATAGACAAGGACATTAACTATATTCATATGATCAGAAAGCTAGAGGAAAGATGGAAAGTGTTAAGTAGAGACATAGAGAATATTAAAAAAGAACTCAAATCAAACTTCTAGAGATGAAGTCATCTCATGTCTGAGATGAGAAATGCACTGGGTGTGGTTAACAGCAGTTTAGACATTGTAGAGAAAAAGATTAGTGAGTTTGAAGACATAGCAATAGAGACTATCTAAAATAAAACAAAGAGAAAACAGAGTAACAAAAAAAGGAGGAAAAACATCAATGAGCTATGAACAAGTTTAAGAGGCCTAATATATGTACAATTGGGGTAAAATAGAAAAATCATTTGAGGAAATAATGCACAAAATACTTTCAAATATGATGAAATATATAAACCAACAGATCTAATAAGCTTAACCACCTCCAAGTAAAAGGATTGTGAAGAAAACTGCATTAATACACATCATAATCAAATTGTTTAAAATCAGCCACACAGAGAAGATATTGAAAACAGCTAGAGACAAAGGACACATTAAACATAGAGGAACAAAGAAAATTAGCTTTCTTCTCAGAAACAATGCAAGTGAGAAGATAGTGAGATAATATGGTAAAGTTCTCCAAGACATAGTCTGTCAACTTAAGTTTTTTTTGGTCAGAAAAAACATCATCTTTCAAAGACTAAGCCACAATAAATACTTAATCAGACAGAAAAAATTTTTGGCAACCTATCTACACCACAAGATATATGAAGGAAATCCTTCAAGCAGATGAAAACAATTTCAGACAGAGATCTGTGTCTATTCAAAGGAATAAGGAACCCAGGAAATGGTAGTTATAAAGACTTTTGTCTTCTTTAAATCTCTTGAAAAGATAACAACTTCTTAAAGCAATAGCAATGTATTGTGGAGTATATATCATATCCACTATGTATGAAATAAAATGTATGACAAAAATAGCACGTGGGCTGGGAAGAGGAAATGGAAGTAGACAGTTTTAAGGTCCTTTGTGAAGTTGTATAATATCACTTAAAGACAAATTCCGATAGAGTAAAGGTAAACAATACAAACTCTAAAAGTTACTAAAATAAGTTTGCAAAGAGTTATAGCTAATAATAAAATACATAGGTAAGGAGAAGCATTCAAAATGAAGCATCAATCCAGGGACTTCAATCTGGTCTAGGTAAAACATACTAATTTCTCCCTGTTAAGTACAACTATAAACCCTAGAAATAGCCAAGAGCCAATCAAAGGAGAATTGTAAATGGTAGAAAGTGGAAATCACACTGATTAAGGACCTCAGGAATAGAAGAAAAACAGCAGCAGTGTGTTTTACTGTTGGGCTACCCAACAGAAGAAGGTGACTCAGGCCTGGTATTTTCTGACTCCCCCCTCCCCCCCCCGCATCAATAGAAGGTGATTCAGGTAGGCTTGTTCCTTCCTTGTATTGAACAACAGCCTTGCCAGCAACAACAAGCAAGATTGGCCACACCAGTAAGGGAGATTGATTGAGAGTCCTGCTAATAATGAGGGGTGTTGAGTCTCAACCCCAGTGGGAAAGAAGAGCATATTACCTGGACATTTATTCTTATTAGCAGGCCTCTCAATCAATCTCCCTTACTGGTGTGGCCAATCTTGCTTGTTGTTGCTGGCAAGGC
>CAUYON010056280.1:0-19487 GCA_963573935.1 Arctocebus calabarensis
GGATATTTCTTTTCTTGTGCTGGGTTTAGGCTTAGATTGTTCTTCTTTTTCCAATTCCATAAGATGGCTTGTGAGTTTGTTGATGTGCTCTCTTTCTGTTTTTTGAATGTAGGCATCTAAAGCAATAAATTTTCCTCTCAAAACTGCTTTTGCAGTATCCCACAGGTTTTGAAAGCTTGTATTTTTATCGTTGTTATGCTCAAGGAAGTTAAAGATTTCTTGTTTTATTTCTTCCTGCACCTAACTATCATTCAACAGAAGGTTGTTTAATTTTCATGCCTTTGTGTGGGGTTGAACATTTCTGTTGGGTTTGAGTTCCACCTTTAGTGATTTGTGGTCTGAGAAAATACAAGGTAAATTTTCAATTCTTTTGCTTCTGTTGAGGTTTGTTTTGTGTCCCAGGATATGATCAATTTTGGAGAATGTTACATGGGGCCATGAGAAGAATGTATATTCTTTATTTGGGAGATGGAGTATTCTACATGCATCTATCAAGCACAGTTGTTCTAGGATCTCATTTAAGTACCTTATATCTTTGTTTAATTTCTGTTTGGAGAATCTGTCTAGCTCTATAAGAGGAGTCTTAAAGTCCCCTGTTATTTTGGTATTATAGGTTATCATATTGTTCAGACTGAGTAAGGTCTATTTTAAGAATCTGGGGGCATTTAAATTGGTTGCATAAATATTTAGAATTGAAACATCTTCTTGTTGTATTTTTCCCTTGACCAATATAAAATGACTATCTTTGTCTTTTTTGGCTTAAGTTGCTTTAAAGTCACATGTATCTGAAAATAAGATTGCAACTCCTCTTTTCTTCTGAATTCCGTTTGCCTGAAAATTGTCTTCCAACTCTTAACTCTGAGTTTTAATTTGTCTTTTGAAGTTAAGTGTTTCCTACAGATAGCAAATGGATGGCTTGTGTTTTTTAATCCAGTCAGCTAATCTATGCCTCTTCAATGGGGAATTCAAGCCATTAACATTTATTGAGATAAATGATAAGTGTGGTAGTGTTCTATTCACCTTATTTTGTGAGAGTCCATTGCTTAGTTTTATCTTTTGCATCAGTGTGGAAGTTAGTTTCTATCCTTTAATTTCTGAGTTCTTACTTTGCTGTTGATTCATTGTGATGGTCAGTGTATAAAATAGGTTGAAGTATTTCTTATAGAGCAAGTCTTGTTTTGGTGAATTTCCTTAATGTTTGTATATCAGTAAATTATTTGATTTCTCTGTCAATTTTAAAGTTTATCTTAACAGGATATAGAATTCTGGGCTGGAAATTGTTCTGTTTAAATAGATTAAAGGTAGATGACTATTGCCTTCTTGCTTGGAAAGTTTCATTAGATAAGTCTGCAATCATCCTGATGGATTTGCCCCTGTAGGTCAACTGGCACTTACTCCTGGCAGCTTGAAGAATCTTTTCTTTTGTCTTGACTTTGGACAGGTTCATCACAATGAGTCTAAGGGCAGCTCAGTTAGAGTTCAGCTGACCTGGGGTCGGATATCCCTCTGAAAGGAGTGTGTCAGAATCTTTGGTGATATTTGGGAAATTTTCATTTATAATATTCTCTAGTATGGCTTCCACTCCCCTGGGGCATTCTTCTTCCCCTTCTGGGATACCTATAACTCATGTTTGAATGCTTCATAAAGTCCCATAATTCTGTCAGTGAACATTCTGCTCTCTCTCTCTTGTTTTCTATCTCTTTAACTATCTGAGCTATCTCAAGAGCTTTGTCCTCTACCTCCAAAATTCTTTCTTCTGCATGGTCTAATCTGTTGTCGATACTTTCTATTTTATCTTTAAGTTCCCTAATTGACTGCTTCAGTTCCTTCAGCTGTGCTATATCCTTTCTATATTCTTCATATCATTCATCTCTTATTTGATTTTGTTTTTGGATTTCCTTTTGGTTATTTTCCACTTTATCAGCATTTCCTTCATTGTTTCCATCATTTCCTTCATTGTTTTCATCATCTGTATTCTAAATTCCCTTTCTGTCATTTCTAACATTTCTTTATAGGTGGAATCCTCTGCAGTAGCTACTTCACAGTCCCTTGGGTGGGGTTGCTCTGGACTGGTTTTTCATATTGCCACGAGTTTTCTGCTGGTTCCTCCTCATAAATGATTTCTTTTACCTGTTTCCTTGCCCTCGTTTTCCTTTCATTTCCTCTTGATTTTTAAGTTGCCATGCCTCTGGACTAGGGTTTTGATGAGTCCTTTTGGTACAGGACCAGAAGGATGAAAAGATTGAAGAGCAAGAAGGAAAAAAAGAAAGAAAAAAGAAAAAGGAGAGGGGGTGCATAAAAGGGAATTTTGACAAAAAGAAGAGAGGCACAGAATGAGAGAGATAGAAGCAAAATAGGTGTACAGTAGGGTACTTTGACCCAAGTTTAACCCCCCCAACCTCTGGTGGTGCTGGGTTGGGTGGTTCCCTTAAGGTCAGCAGCTCTTTGCTAGCCTGTTTGGACATAGTACCCCACCTCCACCAAGTAGAGAGGAAAGGCATAAATGCTATAAATCAAACCAAAACAAGCAAACAGAAAACTTTATGGAGATAAAATTGTGGGAAAAACCAAATGAGAGAGGTAGAAACACTAGCAAAACTGAAGTTCTAATTGTTGAAAAAGGCAACAATGAAAAATTATATTTAAACTAGAAAAATGAAGAAAGAAAAGAAGGAGGAAAAAAAGAAAAGAAAAATCTACAGGGAAAAATGTTGAAATTAAGGAAAAACAAAACAAAAAAACAAAAAACAAAACAAAACAAAACCCAAATCAGTATATATATCTTTCTGGATATTGTCTGGGCAACAGGTTATCTTCTGGGGATATGAGATGTTAATCACAATGCTGGTACAGCTGTACGAGATGGAGACTGGAGGCCTCTGCTGATTTCTCAAACTCTGCAGGGTGGAGAGCCTAAATCTCTCCTCTGCCCACTTAAAAGGCACTTTAACTTCTAACCTGGGCCAAGCAGAAGCTTTCCCAGGAAAGCACTTCTTATTGGGATCACTCCTGAAGTGGCTATCCACTTACCCAGTGTGCCAAAACTGTTCACACTCTATGCCCCTGAGGGTCAGGGTTATAAAGTGTCTCAGTCCCCACCTTTAGGCTGCTCAGTCAGTAGATTACTCACTCCTGCCTGATCCTCACTCTGCAACCCTCAGGGTGGAGCTTTCTGGTGCATTTCTCCCACAGTGGCTCTGTGCGGCCCACAGCCGAACACTATTAGCTCCATCTGGCTCAGTGGCCATGTCTGGGGCCCTAGACAATGCTTAAAGTCCTCTGCATTCTTGCCCAAGTTCTCCCAAGGTAGTTCAACTGAGTGCCAAGTCCAGAAAAACCAAAACAGCTTGCAATTTTTTTCCAGTTTGCAATCTCACTGTTGCTGTACTTACAGCTGCCCTGCTGGTGGGATTAGTAAACACTTACCAGTTCTCCACTGCTTTTGTCCTCCTCATAGGATCCACAAGTCTCACACTGACTCCCTGTGTCCCCAAAGGGATGTTTCTGGGCAGATTCCCACCAAGCAAAGATGCCTGGAGTTTTCTCTCCCCAGATTTACCGTGCCCAGTTGCAAAGAAGCTGTTATTCAGCCACCATCTTAGAAATCTGTTCCTAGTTTGAAATTATTAGGAGACAAATGGTTTTGAAGGTACATGAAAAAGTAACATAAAATTACTATTCATAAAATTAGTAAGAAGATTAAATCTTTTGTGTAATTCTATGTAATTCTCCTTATGCAAGGCTTCATCTAATATAAGGCTGGTAAATTTTCAGTGGATTAATTCTTGGTTTAGCTAAACTTGCTATTCAAGATCGATAGGTAAATGGGAATGAGATGAAGAATTGGTAAAGATAAAAACTATGAAAAAGATTTTACCTCCTTACAATCTATTTTGAACTTTAAAAAAAAGAGAAAGAAGTCACCAGAAATTGAAGTTTGTGCTGCATATGTTGTTTCTGACTTGAGGTCCAATAGTTGGAGATTAGGTGTGAAGTATCTGAGTTATATACCAGGTTTGTAGAACAGGCCTAGGTGTTCTTAGAAGACAGTGAGTGCAACAGAAATTGCAATTAAAACGCAGTAATCTCTTTGAAGACCTATAAAGTTTGTCAAGTAAGGTCGGCCACCAAAAACTATAACAATAACCTCTGGAGCCCACACTTTGGACACACTTTGTCATTCTTACTTTTGATAAAGTGAAGGACTTTTTTTTTTTTTTTAATTGCAGTTTGGCCAGGGCTGGGTTCGAACCCACCACCCTCAGTAACTGGGGCCAGTGCCCTACTCACTGAGCCACAGGCACCACCCAAAATGTCATTCTTACTTTTGGATGAGCTTATCAGATTTGGTATATGACCATTTTAAGAACTGGAACCTGGAGAGCAAAATTGCATTAATTTTGAAATTTAGGGAGAAAGGCTGGGATTTATCAAATTTGGTATTTCCACATGCCTATTATATCATCTTACTCAGTTTCAGTTGAATAAAAAAGCTAAACTTTCTATCAAGGAGTCGTGGGGTGGAAAGAGACCTTCTCCTCTGTTTATTAGGTAGATATATATTTAGTGGACATGCTCTAGGCAGCTATTATTTCAGTCATGTGCAGAAACCTTAGGCAAGAGTTGGCACCAAGAGAGGACTTCTGACTATTAGCTATGTCTCACAAAAATGCAAGGATCTCAGTTTTGTTCTTTCAGCATTTAAGTTAATTCATACTTCAGTTAAGATAATATTACTTTACAAGAAGGTAGTGTCGGCTTCAGGAATGTATAAATTTTATTGTTTCTTTGACTGTAAAAACTTTGCACCTGTGCTTCCTTAAAGCACATTAGGAAAATAAAAAATCCGAAAATAATTATTTTCTCCTTTGTCATCCTAATCAGTACATGTACCACCTTTTCAACCAAGAAAACTACAAATTATTATGGTTTTGAAATTGGCAGACTGATGTAATGAATGTCCCTGGATGCTTAACATTCCGTGTTAGTAAGTAAAAGGAAAAAAAAAGAAAAAAAGAAATCTTGCCTGCTGGGAATGTGGTAGAAATGTTAGAATTCTTTCCAGAAACAGAAATCCAAACCCACAAAAGCACATTGTTTTCATGTTTTTCTAGGCTGTATTTTCAGCCTTGAAAACTTTCACCCAGTGCCTCCTGCCAGAACATGACATATACCAACAGGACTGAAATAAGCACCTGTGCAAAGCCAATCCATGACTATTAAAATAGTCAGTCCCTGGGTGGGACAAAACAAAACCCTGTTTCATTGAGATTGTGCCAGGAAAAGGCCACAGTTTAACTGGCACTGCAGCCAGGACCAGAAACAAGTTTATCAGGCACTCACAATTTACAGCATTGCATGGACTCTCAACACAGGTACACTAGATTATAAATGTAGATTATAGATGTAGCTGTGAACTAGATTATAAGTGTAGCTATGTTAGATAGGTATGCCTCATGGATATGATGTGGGGCTTCATCTCACTGGTCTGTGCATAAATGAATAAATAAAGATAATTATAATGTATGGAGTATATAAATTTATTTGTATTTGGGAGTATATGTGTGCATGAATGTTTACTGTCTCTTTTTGAGAAAAATAAGAACTGATTTTCATTTTGAGATTTTTGTTTTCTCTACATTTTGAATATTAAGATTATGATATGGTAACAATAGATGGTAACATTTTTCCATTTTCTTCCCTATCCTCTTTGTCAAAATAAAAGGCCATTAATTTTATTATTTATGTATTTTTTTTTTGAGACAGAGTCTCACTATGTCATCCATGGTAAAGTTCCATGGTGTCACAGCTCACAGCACCCTTAAACTCTTGGAGTTAAGCAATTCTCTTGCCTCAGCCTCCCAGTAGCTAGGATTACAGGCACCTACCATAA
Organism: Arctocebus calabarensis; assembly: GCA_963573935.1. NCBI lineage: Eukaryota > Metazoa > Chordata > Mammalia > Primates > Lorisidae > Arctocebus > Arctocebus calabarensis. Next base: position 5,894 of record CAUYON010056280.1, read on the forward strand.
CAATGTCATTGTTTAGCAGGCCTGGGCTAGGTTCGAACCCACCAGCCCCAGTGTATGTGGCTGGCTCCCTAACCATTGAGCTATGGGTGCTAAGGCCTTTAATTTCAGATAGTTCCCCTAATTTTTAAAAAATTTTCTTTATCCAAAAAATTGAGTTATCTGAGAACCACTATGTTGGGAGGTTTCTTGAGTACCTAATGTTCATCCTTCTCTTATTACATGGTCTCATCCAAGATTGGATTGGGTTTAATACAATCAGACACTAGGTTGGTGAGTAGGTGGAGATTCAGATTATGTGGATGACAGAGTGAGAATCTACAAAACACTTAACAGTTTGGAAAGATGGACCACACTTATACAGGGTGAATTTTAACATGAACAAATACTGAGATTTGCTGAGGAATTGAGGAACTCAAGGCATCCTCTTCATGTCCCACAGAAATTCTACCTGCCCCTGAATCACCAAATGTATGTGACATTGAGTGTTCTTTCCAGCCATTCAATAGTTTGATTTCTGGTATCACTGAAACAGCAGCCAATTTTCCAGATGATGGAACGCCCTCTGGTTACCGGCTATTGGAACGAATATGTAAAAGCACTGGCGGAACTTATTCAGGATGCTTGAGCAGTTTTACACACAGTGCTCCTTCTTATGTGGCAGACTATGTTTAGCCTTACCAAGTTTAGAAAAGGCCCTTCCTTAAGGATGAAATGCTGTGTAAGATTGCTCCCTTGCCTTTAATATCACTGTGCTAAACACAACAGTTATGTTAGGAAGAATGAAGTCTACCCTATTTCCCTTCCCTCTGATTTTCAGTGACCAAAAGCACACTTTCAGGCATTCTACATGTTTCTCTAAAATAGGGCACGATGGTGTCCAAACAACCTGAGGAAACTGGTTTATGATCTGTGATAAATCATTATTCCAAACACCTTACCAGTGTTCTTTGTTAAAGTTTTTTACCAGAAAGTTTATGTTCTTGACTTTCAATGTGGAAAGTATTTTTTAATTCTAGTCTGAAATGGAGGAGTGAGTAGCAAGGCATACTCTCTTCTCAAAAAATATCAAGTTAACTTGAAACTATGCCAGTAGTTTGAGCTACTAGGAAGGCTTAGCGGGAGGAACACTTGAGTTCAGTTCAAGACAAGTATGGGCAATATAGCAATATCCTCATCTCTTTTAAAACAAAGAAACAATTTAACTGGAGAAAATTATTTTTAAAAATCACTTAAAATATTTAGTTATTGTCCTAAGAGTATATAGAAAGTGGAGAAATATTTGTTCAAAATAATCCATTAAATCTCATTAAGAACAATAGGGTATGTGGCATGTGAACCATAATCTACTCCCTTTCTCATCTCATTTCCCCAAACTGCATCTTATGAAAACTATCCCAGGAATGCTAATCTGGGTACCTGAGGGGAAAAGGTGCTCTCCATCTTCTTTTGGCCTTCTAAGAAGTAGGCTACTGGATTTTCTCATCTTCCTTAGCCCCATGATGTAGAAACTTTATTCCTGGGAAGTATGGCTGAGAAGACCAGGTTTCTGTTTTTCCACTCAAGCCATATTGATAAGACAGAAGCTATGCTCAGACATGGGATGCCAATCACATAGTAGGGCTCCTACAGCTCCTGCTTCAACTCACTTTTTGGCAGAGATTTCACTCTGGGAAGGGCAAGCAAGAAGACCAGGGAGAACCATATCATGCCCCCAGTGAGAGCCCCTCACAGTCACCCATGGAGCAAGAGTGTCACTCTGCAGAAGCAGGCCACTATCTCTGCTTGCAGCTCTTGTGCAGTGGCCCAGAGATTTTATGCAGGATGAGAGGTAGGCCTTAAGGGCAAAGGGCTCCATAGCTCTGCTTGAGGAACAAAGCTATGTGGAATAATGTGCCGTCTAAAAAATGGAGATTTTGACATAATTTAAAAAGCTCTCATGATACAAATAGAAGCTAAGCAAAATGTGAAGACACTAAGAAGTTTAATAGAGAAAACCAAAGAAAGAGACACTCACAAAGAGCTCTCTTGGAATCACAGTCAACCCTGCTCGTCAGGAGTGCTCTGTGCAAGCTGTAGCTATCATCCATTGATGAGCAATTCCAGCAGGGCACAGAGTGGACTCTAAAATGTTTCAGCAGCCTAGGGTTCAATCAACAAGGAATGGAAGACTCACTGGCACAGGGGCTTAAGCACAGTCTCTGACAAAGCACTGACTGAATTGCAAGTTGTACTTACCTAGAGGCAACTCCTAGGGAACCAGATTTTAAAATAAAATCGCATTCATCCTTTGCAATGTGGAAGAATGTGTGCTCATTCAAAATTATGCTTTCTCAGGAATTATCAGGGAAAAATCTAAACTACTATTCTCCATTTGAACATGGGACAAAAACATAAATACCTTGAACCGTGCCTATAACCTCTAAACTACAAACACATGCAATGATAAAATATAAAAATCTACCTGGGTAAAGGGACTGAAGCACAACACTTAGCACCAAGTGATTCGTTCTGTACCAGAGACAACTTCTAGGTAGCTAGTCTAAGAGATAAAGCTTAAAAAGAGCACTTTGTAACCTGAGCCTTACTGAATGTTTTAGGAGTTAGTAGAGTCTTTAGGGTTTTCTAGATATAAGATGCTATTACTGGCAAATAGGAATAGTTTGACCTCCTCTTTCCCATTTGGATGCCCTTTATTTCTTTCTCTTGCCTGATTGCTGTAGCTAGGACTTCCAGTATTATATTGAATATAACTGGCAACAGTGGACATTATTTTCTTGTTCCATTTTATAGAGAGAATGCTTTTAAATTTCTCTAGTAGCATTTCGATACACTTGACTAATAACAGTCAAGGTGAGGGTCAAAGAAAGAACTCAGTACTATTAATAATAGCTGCAAAGAAAATTAAATACCTTGGAATGTACTTGACCAAGGAGGTAAAAAATCTGTACAAGAAGAACTATGAGACACTAATGAAAAAAAAAAGCATAGATGACACAAACAAATGGAAAACATCTCATGCTCATAATCATGGATCAGAAGAATCAACGTTTAATTCAATGTAATTTCCATGAAAATATCAGTGTTATTTTTCACAGATATTAAAAAATTCCTAAACTTCATACAGCCAAAGCAACCCTAACTAGAAACAAATCTGGAAGAATCACATTATCTGTCTTCAAATTATACTACAAGGCTTTAATAACCAAAACAGCATGGTACTAATGTAAAGGTGGACAGGTAGACCAACAGAACAGCATAGAGAACCCAGAAATGGAGCCATATAGGGACAAACAATTAATTTTTGACAAAACAGATAAAAACATACAATTGGGAAGGGATATTTTATTCCTTAAACAGTGCCGGAAAAATTAGATAGTCACATGCTATACAGAAGAACTAAACAGGATTCCTACTGTATACAAAAATTAACTTAAGAGGAATTAAAGACTTAAAGACCTGAAACCATAAAAATTCTAGAAGAAAGCATAACAAAATTTTTTCTAGACATAGGCCTAGGCAAAGAATTCATGGCTAAGAATCCTAAAGACATGCAACAACAGCAAAAATAAATAAATGACATTTAATTAATCTAAAAAGTTTCTTTACAGCAAAAGAAATAATCAGCAGAGTAAATAGACAATATATGGAATGGGAGAAAATATTCAAAAATTATACATCAAACAAGGGATGAATATCCAGATTCTGCAAAGAACTCAAACAAATCAGCAAGAAAAGGCAAATAACCCCATCAAAAAGTAAGCAAAAGACATGAACAGATATTTTTCAGAAAAATAAAGACAAATATCAAAAAATATATGCAAATATGCTCAACAGGAAAATGGAAATTAGCAAATTGCAAATTAAAACTGCAAGGAGATATCATCTTACTACTTTCAGAATGGCAAGTGTTAAAAAGTCAGAAAACCATTGATGTTGGCATGAATGTGGTGAAAAGGGAATACTTATACCTTGTTGAGAATGCAGATAAGTACAATCTCTGTAGAAAACAGTATGGAGATTCCTGAAAGAACTAAAAGTAGACCTACCATTCCATCTAGCAATCTCACTACTGAGTATCTATTGAACAGAAAGGAAGTGATTATATATAAAAAAAACTATACCCAAATGTTTATAACACAACTGACAATTGCAAAGATATGGAACTGGCCTAAGTTCCCATCAGCTGATGAGTGGACAATGAAAATGTGGTGTGTGTGTGTGTGTATCTTTATCTATCCATGGAACACTACTCAGCCATGAGCCGTGGAAAGAAATAGTGTCTTTTACAGCAACTTGAATGAAACTGGAGACCGTTACCCTAAGTTAAGTATCTTAGGAATGGAAAAACAAATACTTCTTGTAAGTGGGAGCTAAACAAAGGGTACATATGATCATAAGGTGGTATAATGGACATAAAAAACTAAAAAGGGAAAGGGTGGAAAGGGGATGAGGTACTGTGTACTCTATTCTGGTGACAGGTACACTAAAACCTCTGACTTCAGTCTTATATAATTCATCCATGTAGCAAAAACTTGTATCCCTAAATATATTTAAATTAAAAAAAGAAAAGAATATTTGACAGGAACACCGTAAGCTATACACTGAGGAAAAGTAGACTCTCACAGAGGCTGTTTAGCTAACTGGCAAAACAAATAAATAAAGCACTAAGGAAATAGCAGCAAATTCAACTCACAGTGGTGGTAGGGAAATAAGTATGCAGAAGTTGTCAAAGCACATTTTTTAAGATTTTCACTTTTAAACAAAATATTATGAAACATATGAAAAATAGGAAGAGGTGACATATCCGACAAAAAAAGCAGGCAACTGAAGCTGATTTTGAAGGAGTCCAGATGTGAGCTTCAATAGGTTAAGACCTCAAAGTACCCAATATGCAAAAACAAAAGGAAACCATGCATAATAATTGAATACAGGTGTTATGATAATGTTTTCTCCAATATAGAATACTGACAAAAAGAAATATATTTCTTAAAATATCCAAATGAAAATTCTGGAGTTGAAAAGTAAAACCACCAAAAAAAAAAAAAAAATTTACAAGAGGTCCTTAACAATAGTCTTAAACCAGCAGAAAAATTAATTAGATAGAAAAAAGAATTAATCTTTAACTCTAGAATTAGAGATTATGCCATGGTATCACAGCTCACAGCAACTTTAAACACTTGGACTTAAGTGATTCTCTTGCCTCAGCCTCCCAAGTAGCTGGGACAACAAGCGCTCACCACAATGCCCAGCTGTTTTTTGCTGTTGTTGTTGTTGTTGTTGTTGCAGTTGTCATTGTTATTTAGCTGGCCCAGGCCGGGTTGAACCCACCAGCCCAGTTGCAAGTGGCCAGTACCCTAACTGAGCTACGGTGGTCTATTTAAAAAAATAGACTGAGAGGCCAGGTGCGTTAGCTCATGCCTGTGACTCTAGCACTCTGGGAGGCTGAGGAGAGTGGATTTCTTGAGCTTGAGCATTCAAGACTAGCCTTACCAAGAGTGAGAATGCATCTCTACTGAAAACAGAAAAACTGAGGCAAGAAGATCACTCGAGCCCAGAAGTTTGAGGTTGCTGTGAGCTATGACACCATAGTACTCTACCCAGGGTGACAGAGTGAAACTCTGTCTCAAAAAATAAAAAAATAGACTGAAAAGTCTAATTTGATGAAAAACAATAATCTGCACAGTCAAGAACTTCAAATAGAATGAATGTAAAGATACCCATACCCATACAAATCCTACACAAATGTTGAAAGACAAAGAGAATCTTGAAAGTAAAAATAACAAAACAAAATAAAAAACAAAAAACATAACCCCCCAAATCTTTCATGAAACACAAGAAAACCCCAATAGGATTAATGATTAACTTCTTATCAGAAAAAATGCAATATGAAGGCAATAGGATGAGGCTTAGAAATACAACCAAAATATTGGCTCTGTGTGGCAGCTGATGCCTGTAACCCAGCACTTGGGGAGGTCAAGGTAGAAATTTGCTTCCGTCCAGGAGTTTGAGACCAGTCTGGGAATATAGCAAGATGCCATTTCTACAAAACATATAAATAGTCTGACAATAAGAGTGAAAAAGATATACCATGGAAACAGCAACCATAAGAGAACTGGAGTGGCTATACTAATATCAAACAAAATAAATTGTAAAATAAAATAAAAATACTACTAGAGACAAAAAGAGATATCTTGTGATGTTAAAATGTTAAATCTGTCTGGAATATGTATAACTTATAGACATGTATGCACTTAAAACAGCCCCCAAATTTATGAAGCAAGATAGGTAAAATAAAATAAACAAATAAATAATTAAAAACTAATAATAGGAAAGTTTCATAATCCACTTTCAATAATAGAGAAAAACTAGCAGGAGATCAAGAAGAATATATTATAAAAGATTTGAACAATGCTAAAGACCCACCAGACCTAATGGACATCTATAGAACAAACATTCAACCCAACAATAGCAGAAAAAACATTTTTTTTCAAGTGAGCAAGGAATACCCTCCATGATTGATCATATGCTAGGCTGTAAAATAAGCCTCGAATTTAAAGAGTATAAAATCTTGTTCTCTAAACATAATGGATTAAATTAGAAAGCAACAACAAAATTATATTTTGAAAAAGCACAAATGTATAAAAATTAACCACCATATTGCTAAACAATGGGTCAATAAATAAATTGAAAGAGAAATTAAAATTTTCTTCTGATGAATGAAAACATGAACAAAAATACATACCACGACTTGTAGGATATTACATACAGCTAAAGCAGTACCCAAACGGAAATTTATAGCTGTAAATACCTATATCAAATCGATATCCTTTTGTTCCATTTAAAAGAAGAGAGAAAACTAAACCTGAAGCAAACAGAAAGAAGATAATACAGATTAGACCAGAAATAAATGAAAATCAAGTAGAATACCCTTAAAATAAAATTAATGAAAGCAAAAGATGGTTTTTTGCCAAGTTTGTTGAAATGAACAATACTGTTTAAGAGGGATTCTACCTGACAAATGAAAACATTGTAACCTATTTCTTTGGACCCTCAAATTAACTTGAAATCAAAAAATAAATAAAAAATAAAATACAAGGGATCATATCAAGCGGCATTCATCCTAAGAGTATAACGCTAGAAATCGTATGGAAATGAATCAATGTGATGATATGTCTTATTAACAGAATAAAGGGCAAAAACACATGATCATCTTGAAGCAGAAGAATTGCTTAAGCCCAGGAGTTTGAGGCTGCTATGGTCATACCACTCACTGCACTGCAGCCTGCACAATAGAACATGACCCAATCTCCAAAATAAAAAGATACAAAAGCAATGATGATGATAATAATAATAATTCAATTAATAATTGGCCAAAGATTTAAATTGACATTTTCCTCCAAAAGATATACATTTGAAAAGTTGTGCAGCTGAAGATTAATGACAAATTAGGGAAATGCAGATCTTTTCACTATGAGATACAAGTTAGAGAAATCTGGAGAGATCTAGTGATAGAATATACAATCTTTCTAATGGAAATGGTGATTTTTATTTTTGCAGATACTGTCTCACTCTGTATCCCAGGCTGGAATATAGTGGCATCATCATAGCTCACTGCAGCCTCAAACTCCTGGGCTCATGTGATCCTCCTGCCTCAGCCTTCTGAATAGCTGAGGCTAGTGAGACTATAGGCAAACACCACCACATCTGGCCAGGAAGGGTGATTATTATTATTACTACTTTTAGACACAGTCTCACTCTGTCATCTGACCTAGAGTGCTATGGCCTCAGTTTAGTTCACTGCAACATCAAACTTCTGGGTTCAAGCAATCCTCCTTGCTCAGCCCCCTGAGTAACTGGGACTACAGGCTCAAGCTACCACGGTTGGCTAATTTTTTCTATTTTTAGTGGAGTTTGAGTCTTGCTTTTTCTCAGGCTTATCTCCAACTCCTAACCTCAAGAGATCTTCCATTGTGGCTTCCTAGAGTGCTAGGATTACAGGTGTCAACCACCATGCCCAGTTTGGAATAGTGTTTTGTTTTGTTTTTTTAAATAAGTGTGCTTTTATTATTAAAAGTATGCATTTGTATTTGTTTGGTTTGTTTGTTTTTTGGGACAGAGTCTCACTTTGTCTCCCATGGTAGAGGGCCATGGTGTCACAGCTCACAGCAACCTCAAATTCTTTGGGCTCAAGTGATTCTCTTGCCTCAGCTTCCTTAGTAGCTGGGATTAGAGGTGCCCGCTATGACACCTGGCTATTTTTAGAGAGGAGGTCTTGTTCTGACTCAGGCTGGGCTTGAACCTGTGAGCTCAGGCAATCCACCTGCCTGGGCCTCACAGAGTGCTAGGATTATAGGTGTGAGCCACCATGCCCGCATGGCTGTGTTTGTTTTTTATTTGTATATACTCAAGGAGGTACTTGTGCAACTTTGTTATACTGATACATTGCTTGTGATGAAATCTGTAGTCAATACATCACTGAAGCAAAGCACATTTTCTCACCAACCAACCTCCCATAATCCACACCCCCTACTCTTCCACATCTTTGTCCATCATTCCACACTCTGCTCCCATGTGTACACATTAACTAACTCGAACTTATAAGTGAGAACATACAGTATTTGTCTTTCTGTGTCTGAGTTGTTCCCTTTAAGTAATGGCCTATCATTCTGTTCGTATTGCTGCAGAAGACATAATATCATTATTCCTTACAGCTGAATAGTTTTATACCACATTCTCTTTATCCAGTCTCTGTGGATGGGCACTTGGATTGATTCCATATCTTTGCTGTTCAATAGTGCTTCAATAAATATACAAGTGCAGGTATCTTTATATATTGATATCTTCTCCTTTGGATAGATTCTCAATAATAGACTTACAGGATCATATGGAAGTCTTATTTTTAGTTCTTTGAAAAATCTCCATACTTTTTTCTGTAGATGTTACACTAATAGACATTCCCTCCAATAGTGTATGAGTTCCCTTTTCTCTGCATCCTCACCAACATCCACTAGTTTTTGCTTTTTTTAAATAGCCATTTTGATTGGTATGTGATGATTTCTAATTGTGGTTTTAATTTGCATTTCTCTTGTGATTAGTGATGTTGAACATTTTTTCATATACTTCTTGGCCATTTGTTTGTCTTTTTTGAAAAATGTCCTCAGCCCCCTTTTTACAGGGGTTATGTGAGTATTTTGATTGAGTTGTTTGAGTTCCTTGTGAATTCTGGGTATTAAACCTTTGTCAGATACATTGATTACAAATATTTTCTCCCATTCTGCAGGTTAAATATCTGTTTGTTGTGCTTTTACTTTAAACTTATTGCTAATTTTGTATTTGCATTTAATTATATTTATAAAAGATGTTTATGCCTTGTAAATATGAATATAGAATCTCCCTTTCTTTCTCTCTCTTTATACATATGAATGTATATATACATAGATATATAAAATTACTATTATAATCCAAATTTTACTCTATAGTTTAATTTTTATTAAATATCCAGACTAAAGAGGACTTAATATGCTAAACTAGAAATTTTATTGTAAAAGAGACAAAAAACTTGATGACTAAAACATTTTTAAGGGAATTTAAAAAAATTAAAATAATGTTGATTTCTTTTTGTTTATTTAGACCAGAAAAAAATAGAGTTTAGGTGAGATTCCATATGATATAATTATTTATAAAGTACAAGAAAAAGAAGAACATAACGTAAATCAGATGCTAAAATTAATTTAAAAGTAAAGCATATCCTAAAACATACGGTATAGGCAATTAAAAACAAAGGCCATCATGGTCCTAGTTAAACTATTGGTCCTAGTCCTGTGTTGGACTGACAGATAATTTGATAAGAGTTTACAAGGTCGGCTCGGCGCCTGTGGCTCAATGGGCTAAGGCGCCAGCCACATACACCTGAGCTGGGGGGTTCGAATCCAGCCCTGGCCCACCAAACAACAATGATGGCTGCAACTGAGAAATGGCCAGGCGTTGTGGCGGGTGCCTGTGGTCCCAGCTACTTGGGAGGCAGAGGCAAGAGACTCGCTTAAGCCCAGGAATTGGAGGTTGCTGTGAGTTGTGATGCCACAGCACTCTATCCAGGGTGATAGCTTGAGAGTCTGTCTCAAAAAAAAGAAAAGAGTTTACAAGGTATGACAAGACACTTGGCAACTGTTATGAAGAAATAAAAAATAAAATAAAATCACTGTTATAACTTATGGAGATCTTGGCAGTTATATACAAACCTTTCTTTTTTATCAAAATAGAAAAAAAAATGTTTAATGTCTTTCTGCAAAGGTCTCTTCAAAATATATCCAAGCTTCTTTGAACTTTTATTAGTATGAAATTAAATACTATGTAAGTTGGAAACAACAGGTCCTAAATTATTAATTTTTCTTTAAGTCTCAAAATAATCAACTTTCAATGTCATTGCTATTCTATTTTTTGCCACTAAGTATGACTCATTTGACAAATACACACACACACACACACACACACACATATATATAAAACTGGTTACATTTTACACATATATGGGAAAACTTTCTGTTACTACATAATCATCGAAGGAAAGTAACAGGTATTAGAATTAGAAGTAATTTTTTTCAACTAATGAAGACATAAAACGTCTATAATCCTCCAATAGAACGGGAATCCATGATTTATAAGAATTAATACTTATGAAACCAAATTTTCAGAATGAGTTTTATGCTCAAATTATCATCACAGTAGAAAGATTTGTTTTCCTCTCCAATCTCAAACAGCATTATTTAAAATTAAAATCAACATGTAAGGTTTTATTTTGCTTTGCAGTGGTGTTACTTTCATTTATCAAATATCCTTTTCACCTCTTTAGGAGTGTTTGCTAAATTCATAAGTGGATGAGAAAGTTTTGGTTAGAAATGTAAGTCTTTCTGTATCCTGAAATTTCCAGCATATTTTTAATGTAAAGATGGAAAATTTTTGTAGCAATGCTTAATACAGATTAAAAGTCAGAAAAAAAGTCTTATGTTTTCTCTCTCATTTGAGTTCCATCCATTAAGATCAGTCTCCCGGCAACACATATCTCAAAGTCAGATAGGCAGCTTAAGTCACAGCAAGCATTCAGTAATACCTTCTGTTTACTTATGGATTATCAAAAGTTGATTAGGCCCTGTGAAAAAATAGGCCAGTTGGCCTTTCCAGAGATTGACTTATTCCACACAATTAATTTAATAACATACACTGAAAAGAAATATTTTTGTTCTTGGGGTATCTACCTTGGAAATGAGGATCAGACTGAGTTTGATATGCTATTTACTGTATACAGATGGGGATATGCTGAGAAGGGTATAGAATTATAGGGAATGATTCTGCCTAGGGAGGTAAGCCTGCTAAAGCCTTATCTTGGCTGATATAAATATATTCCGTAGATGAGTACTAATGAAACTATACTTTACTTTCCAAATGGTTTTCTTCTGATTCAGTATTTATAGTGGTTGATATATTAAATGAACTTGAAATTTGTTCTGATCTCTACTTTCTAGCAATTATGATCAAGCAGTTGTCCCTGGTTAGGAAAAAATATAAACTATTATTTCTATCATCCTTCAACGCATAAGATTGTAGTGGATACTCAGCATTATTTCATGACCTCTCTTACATTTTTTGCGAGACAGACCTTAGTATGTCGCTCTTGGTAGAGTGCTATGGTGTCACAGCTCACAGCAACCTTAAACTCTAGGGCCTAAGCGATTCTCTTGCCTCAGCCTCCTGAGTACCTGGGAGTACATACATTTTTGCTTTTACTTTGTTTTAAGGAGAGGCAAGTAAAACAGTACTACAATATACCTCTGGAGAATCACTTTTTTCTGTTTTCTTGATAAGAGATAGTGGTGAGACTGACTCCACTCTCAACTCACTCTCTATTAAAATGGTCCTAGGTAAACTATTGATATATCCTTGCCTTGGACTGACAGATTAGTAAGAGTTTACAAGGTGTGACAGGACATTTGCCAAGGCTAGTGGGTGGAAAATGCCTCTTTTTATTCCCCTGAGAGGTTTGGTATGAGGAGGTGAACTCAGGACCTGCAGAAACAATACTAACTAACCCTCTGGAGAGAACTTACAACTGTAGCTAAAGGCAATAATCTTGAAGCCTAAGAATAAAATCATTGCCATAAGAGGTAGGGAGATGGAAAATCATGGGCCTTTGGGTCTATCACTTGAGCGACTAGTTCAAACTTCACCTGAAATTGATATACATATCAGTGCTTTTTGATTACTAAAAAAATAGATTTAATTTATATTTAAGTCAGTTTGACTTAAGTTTTTGTCATTTACGGAAGACACAACCAAGGAAGTGTTACTTAGTTGATAAAGAAATGAATGTTCATTCACCGAAAAGAATAATTTTCTTTAATTCACATAATGTATTTGACCATTAGGGAAACATTTATCACAAAAACATGTGTGTGTGTGTTTTCTATCAGTGGTGTGGTTCTCTGTGACTGGGAAGCAGAAATAAGTGAAGAGTCATATCTGCTGGGGTGTGAATCTGGCAGTAAGCAGATGCTTGGTTCCAATCTTTAGAGCATACAGGGAATACCACCTTGGAGTCCAGTGCTTTTTTTGACATCTCCCTTAACTGTTTCACACTGTTAATTGCTTGAATACTTTGCAAGTCTCTTTTAGAAGCTTAAGTTATGGTGCTTGCAAACGCCCTCTGATGACCTTTAAAGGGCAATAATTGGCATGCTGTTTCTCTTAGTTCTCATTTGGGGGCTTCTTAATAGAGGGTCACGATGTCAGTTCGAGGCCTAAAGATCACAGATGGCAGCTGCCTGCAATTCGTCCAATTTCCTATCATTTCCTCTAGCCTTTGAACTTTGAGCAAAGGGGAATTCTTTAAAAACACCTTTTTTTTTTTTTAAAAAAATGCTATACTTATGTTCTATGATAAACACTAAGTTTTACTCTGTATCTTTCCCCCAATAACTCCTTCTATACCCACTATACCCACGTTGCACTTCCGGCGACATCCTTCCTCACCATGCAAGTTTCTTTTCATCTTTATTTCTACTTTGGAAAACTGCCTCACTCTTTTTTTTTCTCTCTTTCCCCCCCCCCCCCGGTACACCTGGTAAAAGGATGATTTTTAGGAACTTTTGGTTTATTTTCTCTTTTGTTCATATTTTGTTTTTTTTATTTTTTATTTTATTTTTTTGAGACAGAGCCTCAAGCTGTCACCCTGGATAGAGGGTTGTGGCATCACAGCTCACAGCAACCCCCAATTCCTGGACTCAAGTGAGTATCCTGCCTCTGCCTCCCAAGCAGCTGGGATTATAGGTGCTGACCACAACGCCCGGCCATCTTATGGTTGCAGCCGTCATTGTAGTTTGGCGGGCCCAGGCTAGATTCGAACTGGCCAGCTCAGGTGTATGTGGCTGGTGCCTTAGCCTGTTGAGCCACAGGTGCCGAGCCAGAAAATTATTATTTTATTTCATTTTATTGAAGTCTCACTCTATTGCCCTGGCTAGAGTGCTAAGAATCCACAGGCACAAGGTACATGGGAGGCTGGGCAGGTTACTCCATGGGAGGTTCTAGGGGACAGAATTCATAA
>CAUYON010056281.1:0-30965 GCA_963573935.1 Arctocebus calabarensis
CCTGTAGTCCCAGCTACTCGGGAGGCTGAGGCAAGAGAATCGCTTAAGCCCAAGAGCTGGAGGTTGCTGTGAGCAGTGTGACGCCACGGCACTCTACCCAGGGCGATAAAGTGAGACTCTGTCTCTACAAAAAAAAAAACCCATCTTTTTCTGCATCCCACCCCCAAACCCCACAGCACTCAACTAAGGTACTCCTAGAGGCTACCAAGTACTGGCTCCTTACAGGAATTCTAAAAAGGTATTCCAATTACTATTTACCATGCATAATTCCCTTTAAAATATTAGGGAGAAGGAAATATATAAAAACAAATTAGAATTCAGTAATTGATATTTATTTAAGTTCAACATCTTCATTAAACTTCATTAAACAAAAGGAAACCAAAGACCATAGGAATTATGTTAGTTAAGCAGAGCCAAACTAGGAACCTGCACAGAGTCTGCCCAGGCTAATGCTCTTCCCCCAATTCCTATTGTCTCTTATTTCTGCTGCAACCAAAGTGAAGTCAGAGATAGCAGTGTTAAAATCAGAATAATTCCTTCCATCGTATCAAAATAATCTCTCCAATCAAAAGCACAGTAGTTGATCAGGAGTCCCTACAAGAAATCCCCCATTCCATTTCAGTAAATAACAACTTTTCCTGCCTTTCAGTTTGGCAAATAAAACTAGACAATAAAGAGAAAAAAGAATAATTGTATAAGGTGAGAAGGGAGTAGGGAGGAGGCAGAAATACAGGTCTTGTTCTAGAGATAGCAGAAATACTGAGTTTAAATGTACTATGTGCAAAAAATTGAACTAGTTGCATTCCAGGAAATGAAACATAGTCTTGGACTAGTAACGTACTAAGTAATGGAGTCAACAGATCACTTCTACAAGGAATAAAATACAGATTTTTATTCTCTCTGACACACACACACAAAATACAGACTACACACAGAAGCCATGCACCCTTCTCTTCACTAACATTTTCAGTGATGACATAAGTCATATAAACCTACCTTTAAGAGCTTCCTATATAAGCACTTAAGTGCATTAAACCCATCCCATTTAAGCCTTACTACCACCTAGAAGGAAGGCAATAAATTATTTTTATATGAGTAAACACATTTAAAGTTTATGTAACTTTCTCAAGTTCACTTTCCTGTTTATATCTGTGGGCTGTGGCAAATGATTTTAAAATCACTATATGTAACAACTACAGTGGCTGTACAATGTTCCACCTCTTTTCATTACTAAAAATGATGAATGAGTGGAAATCACCAGGAATCTAAAGGAGTTATGAAAAAATCACCAAGAATTTAAAGGATTTTTAAAAAATATAAGCAGGAAGTTACTAAACCTGAGACACTGGAAGTCGGAGGTATTGTACTGGGAGGAGTCGACACTGGAAAACAAAATAATAGTGTAGATAGGATCAAACACTTGGGAGTTATTGCTGGCGTCTCTGCCAGGAATTTACAAGATTTTTGAAAAATACAAGAAGGAAGTTACTAAACCTGAATGACTCAAAGTTGTACTGGGAGGAGGCAGCACTGAAAAACAAAATAACAACTTGGAAGTTATTGCTCTCATTTCATTTATATGAATTACATCTTTTATTCTTGAGTTTTTAAGATAAAAATGCCATACTTCAATATGCTCCAAAAAGTTTTTGCAATCCACCTATGTATAATAGGTAAAAATACTGAGCAGCAGAAATTTATATACCCAGGCTATCTACACAGCATACTAAGACCCCTGGAAAAACCCACACAACCACAACAGTAGAATTCTTTATGAATTTTTTGAGATATATATAGATATATATGAGATATATTTATGTGATATTTATTTCTATCATATAATCTATCAGATGAGCTAAATACTAAAATTGCTTTTTAATTATTCTGTATTGCTAATAATTAATGTCAAAGAAATAAAGTCTAAAATGAAAGAAAATAAGGAAAAAGACCACCTTTGTACCTTTAGGACATGTTGGAAGTGGGGGGTACCAAGTATTATTACTCTGACAGACACTTGTGTCACTTCCATGAAGGTAATGACCCGATTTGCATTCAAATATAACTGTTGCTTTGTAGTAAAATTTTTTTGCAATTCCTGATATCTGTTTTCCATTTTTGACTGTTGGATATGGACATTTGACCACTGAAAAGGAGAAAAAGCCCAGAATTAACAGAAATCTGCTTTAATATAGGACCAGAAAAAGTAGTACAAAGTAGTAATTCTGGGGGAAACAGAGAGACAAGGAATGGAAGGCAAGATGTTAAAACAATTTACAAAGACTTCATGTCTTAAAAATGTAAACATAAAGCATTTTAATTGATATATTCTTCCTGATATAGAATTCTAGAGTAAGAATTCTCCCAGTACCTTAACAGATACCATTGTCTTCTAGCTGCAATAGTTTTTTAAAAGAAGGCAGCTGTCGTTCCTATTTGTCCCCCTCCCCCACAAATGTAATATGGTTTTTTGTTTTTGTTTTGTTTTGTTTTTATTTGTATTTTGTTTTGTTTTTATTCCTTCTCACAAGTTGCTTTTTTAACTTTTGTTTTAAGTAGTTTGGTAAAAACTGCCAAACTCCTGGGGGGGGTTCGTAAATTTTAATGATTTATTCATCCTGCTCAAGGTTCACTGAATTTCCTGGCGTTATCATTTTGGATCATATTTGGATAATTTTTGGCCAATATATACTCAAATAATTTTCTACCTGTTCTCCTCTCTTTCTGAAACTCCAATTACACATATGCTTGATTGCATGATACTTTCCCACATCTCATATAAGGCTTTTTCCTTTTCATCTTTCTTCTTAAACCATGGTAAATTTCTACTGACCTGTCTTTAGGTTCACTGGTTTTTTGTTGTGTCCAACTACACCTGATGGTTTTTTGGAGGTTAGATTTATTGGATATAATTTACATGCTTGTACAGTAAAAGTCACCCTTTCGTGTATATAGATAGCTGCATGAGTTTTGACAAATGCAAACAATAATTACATAACACCACCAGAGTAAAAGTTAAAGATATAGAAAAGTTCCATTACTCTCCAAAATTTCCTCATGGGTTTTGTGGTTTACCCTTCCTTTCCCAATCCCAACCAGCCAACCGTTGACCTCATTTCTCTCCTTGTAGTGTTTTTCCGAATGTCATATGAGTAGAATCATGGCCTTCTGACTACAGCTTATTTCAATCTGCATGATAACATTTGTGATTCATCTGTGTTATCGCTTAAACCAGGATTCATTTCTTTGTATTGCTGAGACAGGCTGTCCATCCATTCACTAGCTGAGAACATGTGGGTGTTTCCAGTTTGGTATGATTATAAATAAAGCTGCTATGAACATACTCAGGTCTCTATGTGAAAATATTTTTAGTTTACTTGGGTTGCTGGGTTATATGGTAAATGTATGTGAAACTCTAAATGCTCATTCCACTTTGCATTTTTACCATCAATGTATGAGAGTTTTAACTATTCCATAGCCTTCCAGTACCTGGTACTGTCAGTTGTGTGTGTGCCTGTTTAAATTTCAGCCATTCTAGGAAGTGTCTAGAGAGAGGTATTTCATTGTGAATAGAGGCAGTTTTATTTCTTCCTTTCCAATACGTATGCCTATTACTTCTTGCCATATTGTACTAGTTAGGAACTTCGTTACAATGCTGAAGACAGTGGTGAGAGTGGACATCTTGCCTTGTTCTTGCCTTAAGTAGTTCCTTTCTTAATTAGAATTGGAAAGAAAGTTTTTTTTATCATTAAGTATGTTCATTTTTACCAGCTTATTAACTACAAATTGTAATTCTTTAATAGATATAGGACTGTTTAGCTTATCTATATTTTCAAATGAGTACTGATATTTTGTGTCTCTCAAGGAATTTGCCAATTTCATTTAAACTGTCATATTTATAGGCATAAAGTAGTTTGTATTATTCCTTTATCATCCCTTAAATGTCTGTAAGACATTTAATGATGTCCTTTTTTTCATTCTTGATATTGGTAATTTGTGCCTTTTTGTGTCTGTGTCAATTTGACTATGGGTTTATCCATTTTGTTGATCTCCATGAACCAGCTATTGATTTCATTGATTTTCACCATTTTTTTCCTCTTTTTAATTTCACTGTTCTGTCTTTATCAATTACTTCCACATGCATAAGTATTTGCATAAGTATGCAAACACACTAGCTAAAGTATTCTTTCTAACGTAAGTATTTATGCTATAAGTTTCCCTGTAAGCAGTGCTTTAACTGCATCCTACAAATTTTAGTATTTTGATACCTTATGTTTTTATTTTATTCAATTGAAAACACTTTCTAATTCCCCCCTTCTTTTACCCAGAGGTCATTTATAAGTGTCCTGAATAATTTTTAGTTTTCTGGAGATTGCCTAGATATACTTTTTATTGATTTCTACATTTATTCCATTGTGATCAGACAATGTACTTTGAATGATTTCAATTTTTTGGAATTTGTTAAAAATTGTCTTATCGCTTAGAATTTGGCTGCCTTAGAGAATGTTTTGTGTGCACTCAAAAAAGAATGTATATTCTACTGTTACTCAGTGATTCCTTTCTTTCAAGAGGCAAATTCCCTGCAATGGCTCCATGGTTTTGGTCACTGTCCAGTGCCTTAAACTTTTGAGGATTTTTTAAAATAAATTTTATCCAGAGTTTGTCATTCTTATTGGTGAAAGGGTTAGTCTGTTACAATCTAGTCTACCATTACCTAGAGTCAGAACTCCTAGATTTCTTGTAACACAAGATCAAACTTTCTTATATTTAAACCAGTGTATGTTGGGTTTTTTGGTTCTTTCCAGCAAAAAAAAAAAAAAATCATAATTTATGTATACACACAATAGTTCATAGTATATAAAGTGAAATGCCAAGAATGCCTGAGGGTAAGTGATAGGGAATGCTATAGTTAGAACTATTTTTTTACTTGAATTGAGCTATATTAAATTATACTAGAAACCAGTTTTACAGAAGGAGGAAGCATGTGTATGTGTTGTTTACTTGTGGGTAAACCTATTTCTTTTTTTGTTTGTTTTTGAGATAGAGTCTCACTATGTCACCCTCGGTAGAATGTTGTGGCATCTCAGCTCACAACCTCAAACTCTTGGGCTTAAGCAATTCTCTTGCCTCCGCCTCCCAAGTAGCTTAGACTATAGGCACCTGCCACAATGCCTGTCTATTTTTTGTTGCAGTTGTCATTGTTGTTTAGCAGACCCAGGCCAGGTTCAAACCTGCCAGCCTCGGTGTATGTGGCTGGCGCCCGAACCATTGTGCTATGGGCGCCAGGCCAAGTAAACCTATTTCTTAAATGTTCCCCCAATATTTACAAAAGAAGAAGGAAATAAATGAAAGATTATTACCTTTACACTCAGGAGCATCATCACTCCATTTATCATTGTTGACACAATAAATCTTATCTGGTCCAACAAGGGAATATTCATCTGGTCCATTTGAAGGATCACAATTATACGTTACTGTTGCATAGTAGTCAAATACTTGTACATTAGCAAAGGTGTGTTTTCCATTTTTTATTTTTGGAGGTGGTTTGCACTTGATTTCTTAAAAAGGGGGAAAAGAGGAAATAAAAGGCAAAGGGAAAGATAAATGATTAAGATAGCATTAATAAAGTTCTACAAGCTGCCTTCAATAAATTCATCAGTCTCAGATAAACATCCATTTATAAAAGGGTTTTTATGAGAAAATATGATTTCAAATTCAAACCATCAACACAGTAATGAACTTTCAGAACAAAACAACTCATTTTCTTCAAGTATGTAATACCTATGTTTATTTGCAAAGCCATGCTAATCTTTCTTCTGGTCATCATAGAGATGCTGATAACATAATGAGAAAGTATGCTTGTGATTCAAAGCAAAACTGAGTGTTACTTGAGAAATGCTTTATCATTTGTAAATATATCCATTTTCTAAATTGGTGGTTTACACTAATATCAAGATATGATTATCTTTTCATCTTCATCTTCACAAGTATTCAGCGATTTTTTTCCTACCACACAGACTGAATCCAAACGTTTTCCTTTAAGTCAGATATTGAAGAGATTCACAGAAATGTAAAGCAGTGCCACTATTCTCAATTTTTTTTTTGTTTTGGAAAATGTTTATTTTTAATAAGTTAACATGTACTGAGTTTATTGTTCTTACAAATGAGTCAATAATTATTTTAAACTTCTCATCTTTAATTTCAATATGATAAATATCAACAGATATAACCAACATAAAGAAAAGATCATTGGGATCCTTATTCAACTTAAAGTACAAACGGGTCCCAAGGTCAAAAAGTGTGAAAACTGTTGGTCTAAATTTTAAAAAAGAGAATTTACTTACTTTCACATACTGGGGCTTTACCACTCCAATATGCATTTTTCTCTTTAAGTTCACAGTGTAGAATTGGTTCACCAACTAGGTAAAATCTACATGAGAAAAGAAAAGCAGTTCTTTAGCAGTTAAGATGTACAAAATAATGAACGCAATTTTTATATGGTCATTTTTCTATGCTACAGTAGTTTGGGTATAGGTTTCTTAAACAACATACTAGATGATGAAAGCGATAAATACGCAGTTTAATCACATAAAGAGTTTCTCTATCTGAACACACATTGGCTAAGAACAAAGATGTCTAAATAAATCTACCATGCCTATCAGTCTGCCTTTTTTTTTTTTTTTGCCATCTCCTGCAATCACATCACACACACCTTCATTTCTGTGCCTTTGCTCACGCTATTCTGCTCAGCAAGGACAATGGCCAGGCCCTAGAACTGGACTGCCTGGATTTGTGTCCCTGCTGTATAACTTACTAGTTACTTGAGCTTGGGCAAGTCTTTTACAGGTCCTTTTGCTCAGTTTCCTCATCAATTAGAAGGGGATGATAGTATATACCTTCAG
The DNA here is from genome assembly GCA_963573935.1 of Arctocebus calabarensis. NCBI lineage: Eukaryota > Metazoa > Chordata > Mammalia > Primates > Lorisidae > Arctocebus > Arctocebus calabarensis. Next base: position 6,900 of record CAUYON010056281.1, read on the forward strand.
GGGTTGTTTAGAGGATAAGATGAGTTAGCATCTGAGACAGAGTAAGTGCTAGGTGCATTTTAGCTCTCACTAATACTATTTAGATCAGAATATCTTTCTAAGAATATCTCAAAAATATCCCTACTCAACGAAATCTTGCCTGATGATTTAAATTCCCTGGAACTGCTCCTTCCTCTGGACTCTCATTGAATAATTTCACTTATTTGGTATTTTTCATTGACTATTTTGCCTCAATAGCTTTTTGTATATATTGTGTTTGTCAAGATGACTACAACTACTTCAAGAAAGCCCTATGTCTTAAACTTCTGTAATCTCTCAAAATACCTAGCAAGCTCGCTTTATGTAACTTGTAACTTAATGTTCTAGTATGTGTCTGGACTAAATTAAAAAACAGTCAATGAAACCACCTTACACAGTCACAGTCAAGGCTCACTCAATTTTTTTCTATATTATAGTGCATTACTGCAATAGCTTGAATAGGATTTGTCTCCACTGAAACTCTTGTGGGAATTTAATTGCCAACATTAACAGTATCAAGAGATGGTGGGCCCTTGCAGAGGTGAATAGGTTGTTAAGAGGGATAATAATGCCTTTCTCAAGGGAAGTTCTGAGTTAATTCTGGAGGGAGGGAGTAAATGCTCCTTCTGTCCTGATGGGATTTGTTACCACAAGAGCAGGCCATCTTGCTTTGTCTTTTTTACATGCCCTTGTTTTCCCTTTCACTTTGTGATATGTTATGATTCAGCATGAAAGAAAGCCCTCACCAGATACTGCTGCTATGTCCTTGGACTCCTCAGCCTCCAGAACTGTGAGCTGAATAAATGTCTTTTTTTCAAAAATTATCCTGCCTCAGGTATTCTTTTATATCAAGAGAAAACAGACTAAGAAAATTCTGTTCATTCTCCAAAAGCACATCTTTCATAAATGCCTGGTGTCCCCAATATACATCATTAAAGAAGCCCCACAGAACATACTCGGCTCCTCTTTAAGATGTTTGCTTATTTGCACTAGTCTCAAATATAAGCTTTTCCAACTGAGAGATTTTAATCAACACTATAGATATTAAAGAGCTAACCAGATGGTCAATTTGATCTGGTTAACTTTTTACAGAGTTATCTGGATATAAGAATATCTTTCATTGACAATTCTACCTCCCATCTCTGTAAGCCCTACTTCAACTCCAAGAGCTGGCAGATTTAAATATGGTGCACTTGGTAGAGAAGGATGAAGTCACCATGATTACTACATTTCTGGAACTCCTAACCTCAAGAAACCTCTCACTTTGGCCTCCCAGGGTGCTAGGATTACAGATGTGAGCCAACCTACCCAATCAATTACTACATTCCTAATTCTTATAATAGGCTTATTATTAGATATTGCAATTATTATATAGTTTTGATTTTCATTAATTTCTTTTTTCTATTTATTATACATCTATTCTATTTCCATAAAACACTCAAGAGTTATTTGCTATAAAAATATAACTTGTAAAAATACAACTTGTCACACAGAGAGCAAAATTAAATCAAGTTCATATGAATGCTCAAGAGAAGCAAAACAAAATTAGTAACATACTTTATTTCTTCTAAGGAACAACTTAGTTACTTACCCAGAATTACAACTAAAATGTGCTGAATGACCCCATCCAAAACTTCCATTTACATACTTTACTTGGCCATAAGTAGGATTCTGTAAGGGTCGACATGATAGCTCTAAAAGAAAATAATTTTGAAATATTTTTAATCCAGTTTCAAAATAGATTTGAATCAAAATCCAAATTTGACATTGCACTTTTGACTTCATGGGAATATTATTTTCTGCATTTAACTATTACAAGGGCAAACTTAAGATTCACCTTTACCCAGGAAATCAAATGCCAAGAAGAGATTTCTCAAAGCCTAAAAAAAAAATGCTGCTATCATAAACCTTTTTTACACATGACCAAACATGTACCCTAAAATGTGTGCAAGAAGAAAAAAGAGGCTTGTATACTTACTAAAACAACAGTCATCTGTGACATGTAACCATGAATTATTCTGAGCACAAACAGTACGGGTGATACGTGGACCACACACACTAAAATAGCCCTTTGCACACTTGTAAGTTACTTCTTCCCCAATGTTATATTCGGGTTTAATTCTCTGAACGATATCCATAGTTAGAAATTGTGGTGGTTCCTCACAGGCATCTAGGGATAAAAGAATAAGAACATGAAAATGAGGTCCTGATACCACTTTCACGAAGCAGAGACTACGTTCTAGCAGCAGATTGTATAGAAAAAATAGAAAGATCCTTGGCACAATTTTAAATGATTGTTTCAAGCTTAAAGTGGTGGCAGTCGTGGAAGAATGTGTCTTGTTTGTTTTAGTAACATCTTATTAGCTTTTGCTTTGTTTAGGAATAAACCAAATTTTCATTTAACAGCAAAGATAGCATCAACATCTATGGTCTTAAAAAATACACATACGCATTTCCCCCCACATTTTTCTGAATTCATTTAAAAACTAACCTCTCCTCTAAGAAATCTTCTATAGTACATAGTCTTCTCAGGTTACTCTCCCATTGTTTGAAACAAAAACTTAGGACGCCTTGCCACTTCAGGGTCTATCTCCTCTTAGGAGTCAAGTTCCTAGAGATTGAGGACCACGCCTTCTTTTTCTACTACATGATACTGTACCCAGAATGTGCTCAAGAAGTGCTATGATAAGAGATGATTATTGAATAAACGTGGCAAATTTCATGGAGTAAAAGAAATATGGACTAAGGTATTTCCAAATATAACACTTATTTCATTTATTTCAAATAATAATGTATATACAATTTATAGTAATCTTAGAAGTGAATAGATGCCATTTAAGTATCACAATTTACTACTTTGGATAGCCTTCTATGAATTTGGTTTGGTTTGTTTTCTTTTTACTTTTTTTTTTTTTGAGACAGAGCCTCAAGCTGTCACCCTGGATAGAGTGCTATGGCATCACAGCTCACAGCAACCTCCAATTCCTGGGCTCAAGCGAGTCTCCTGCCTCCGCCTCCCAAGTCGCTGGGACCATAGGCGCCCGCCACAACACATGGCCATTTTTTGGTTGCAGCCGTCATTGTTGTTTGGTGGGCCCGGGGGCTGGATTCGAACCCGCCAGCTCAGTTGTACATGGCTGGCGCCTTAGCCCATTGAGCCACAGGCGTTATATTTTAAAGATCTTGAAAAAATAATACATCATTTTATATGAAATCAGAAAAAACCTCGAATAGCCAAGACATACTTAGAAATAAAAACAAAGCAGGAGGAATCATGCTACCAGACCTAACACTGTACTATAAAGTGATAGTGATCAAAACAGCAGGGTAGTGGCACAAAAACAGAGAGGTAGATGTTTGGAACAAAATAGAGACACAAGAGATGAAACCAGGTACTTATGGCAATTTGATCTTCAATAAGCCAATTAAAAACATTCAGTGGGGAAAATACTCCCTATTTAACAAATAGTGCTGGGAGAACTGGGTGGCAATCTGTAGAAGACTGAAATTGAACCCATACCTTTCACCACTAACAAAGATAGATGCACACTGGATTAAAAATTTAAACTTAAGAAATTAAACTATAAAAATACTAGAAGAAAGTGCAGGTAAAACTCTTGAAAGAATTGGACTGGGCAAATACTTTATGAGGAGAACCCCACAGACAATTGAAGAAGTAACAAAAATACACTACTGGGACCTGATGAAACTAAAAAGCTTCTGTACGGCCAAGAACACAATAAGTATAGTAAGCAGACAGCACTCAGAATGGGAGAAATTATTTGCAGGTTATGCCTCCAACAAAGGTTTAATAGCCAGAATCCACAAAGAACTCAAACATATTAGCAAGAAAAGAACAAGTGATCCCATCTTAGGATGGGCAAAGGATTTGAAGAGAAACTTCTCTAAAGAAGACAGGAGCACAGCCTTCAGACACATGAAAAACTGCTCACTATCCTTAAACATCAGAGAAATGCAAATCACAACTACCTGGAGATATCATCTAACTCCATTAAGATTCGCCCACATAACAAAATCCCAAAATCAAAGATGTTGGTGTGGATGTGGAGAAAAGGGAACACTTCTACATTGCTGGTGAGAAAGCAAACTAATACGTTCCTTTTGGAATGATGTTTGGAGAATACTCAGATCTAAAAATAGACCTGCCATTTGATCCTATAATTCCTTGACTTGGTATATACCCAGAAGAACAAAAATCACATTATAACAAAGATATCTGTACCAGAATGTTTATTGCAGCCCAATTCATAATTGCTAAGTCATGGAAGAAGCCCGAGCGCCCATCAATCCATGGATGGATTAATAAATTGTGGTACATGTATACCATGGAATATTACGCAGCCTTAAAGAAAGATGGAGACTTTACCTCTTTCATATTTACATGGATGGAGCTACATTCTTCTTAGCAAAGTATCTCAAGAATGGAAGAAAAAGTATCCAATGTACTCAGCCCTACTATGAAACTAATTTATAGCTTTCACATGAAGGTTAAACCCAATTATAGCACAAGAATATGGGGAAAGGGGTAAGAAAGGGGAGAAGAGGGCGGAGGCTGGGTGGAGAGAGGGTAAATGGTGGGATCACACTTATGGTGCACCTTAGAAGGGTACAGTGAAACTTACTAATTGCAGAATACAAATGTTTTCATACAATAACCAAGAAAATCCCATGAAGGTTATGTCAAACAGTTGGATGAAAATATTTCAGATTGTAAATGAAGCCAGCACATTGTACCCCATGATTGCACTAATGTACACAGCTATGATTTAGTTAAAAAAAGAAAAAAGAAAAAAGAAAGAAAAGAAAAGAAAAAGAAGGAATACTACCCAACACATTCTGTGAAGCAAACATGACCTTGATCCCCAAACCAGGAAAAGACCCAACAAGGAAATAAAATTATAGACCAATATCACTAATGAATATTGATGCAAAAATATTCAACAAGATCCTAGCAAACAGAATCCAGCAACATATCAAACAAATTATACACCATGACCAAGTGGATCAGATCAGGAACCAGGCAAGGTTGCCCATTGTCTCCACTGCTCTTTAATATTGTAATGGAAGTTTTAGCCATTACGATTAGGGAATAAAAGGCAATCAAGAGTATCCATATAGGAAGGGAAGAGATCAAACTTTCACTCTTCGCAGATGATATGATTGGATATCTGTAAAATACCATGGATTCTACTATAAAACTCTTAGAAGTGATCAAGGAATACAGCAGTGTCTCAGATTACAAAAACAACACTCATAAATCTGTAGCCTTTATGTAAACCAACAATGGCCAAGCTGAAAAAATAGTCAAGGACAATTCTGTTCCCAGTAGTGCCAAATAAGATGAAATATTTGGGAGTTTACCTGACAAAGGGATATAAAAGATCTCTATAAAGAGAACTGTGAAACTCTAAGAAAAGAAATAGCCAAAGATGTTAACAAATGGAAAAACATACCATGCTCATGGCTGGGAAGAATCAACATTGGTAAAATGTCTATACTACCCAAAGCAATATACAATTTTAATGCAATTCCTCTTAAAGCTCCATTGTCTTATTTCAAAGATCTCGAAAAAATAATACATCATTTTATATGGAATCAGAAAAAAAACCTCAACTAGCCAAGACATTACTAAGAAATAAAAACAAGGCAGGAAGAATCATGCTACCAGAACTCAGACTATAGTATAAATCAATAGTGATCAAAACAGCACAAAACAGCACAAAAACAGAGAGGTAGATGTTTCAAACAGAATAGTAAACCAAGAGATGAACTTGTTACTTACTGTTATTTGATCTTTGACAAGCCAATTAAAAACATTCGATGGGGAAAAGAGTCCCTATTTAACAAATGGTGCTGGGTGAACTGCCTGGTGACCTATAGAAGACTGAAACTGGACTCACACCTTTCACCTTTAACCGAGATAGACTTTCACTGGAATAAAGATTAAGACATGAAACTATAAAAATACTAGAAGAAAATGCAGGGAAAACGTTTGAAGGAATTGGCCAGGGAAAATACTTTATAAGGAGGACCCCCCAGGCAATTGAAACACCATCAAAAATACACTATTGAGACCTGTTCAAAGTAAAAACCTTCTGCACAACTAAGAACACAGTTAGTAAAGGAAGTAGACAGCCCTCAGAATGGGAAAAATATTTACAGTTTATGTCTCTGACACAGGTTTAATAACCAGAATACACAGAGAACTCAAACATATTGGCAAGAAAAAACAAGTGATCCCATCTCAGGGTGGGCAACAGACCTAAAGAGAAACTTCTCTGAAGAAGATAGACACATGGCCTACAGACACATGAAAAAATGCTCATCATCCCTAATCATCAGAGAAATGCAAATCAAAACTACCTTGAGATATCATCTAACTCCAGTAAGATTAGCCCACATCACAAAATCCCAAAATCAGAAATGTTGGTGTGGATATGGAGAAAAGGGAACACTTCTACATTGCTGGTGGGAATGCAAACTAATACGTTCCTTTTGGAAAGATGTTTGGAGAATACTTAGAGATCTAAAAATAGAATTGCCTTTTGACCCTATAATTCTTCTACTGGTATACATCCAGAAGACCAAAAACCACAATATAACAAAGATATCTGTATCAGAATGTTTACTGCAGCCCAATTCATAATTGCTAAGTCATGGAAAAAGCCCAAGTGCCCATTGACCTACAAATGGATTAACAAATTATGGTATATGTACACCATGAAATATTATGCAGCTTTAAAGAAAGATGGAGACTTTACCTCTTTCGTGTTTACATGGGTGGAGCTGGAAAATATCCTTCTTAGCAAGGTATCTCAAGAATGGAAGAAAAAGTATCCAAAGTACTCAGCCCTACTATGAAACTAATTTATAGCTTTCTTATGAAAGCTATATCCCAATTACAGCACAAGAATATGGGGCAAGGGGCAAGGGAGGGGAGGGGTTGAGGGAGGATGGGTAGAGGGAGAAAATTGGTGGGTCCACACCTAGGGTGCATCTTAAAAGGGTACAGGTAAAACTTTCTAAATATAGAATATAAATTTTTGAACACAATAACTAAGAAAACTCCATGAAAGCCATGTTAACTAGTTTGATGAAAATATTTCAAATTGTATATAAAACCAACACATTGTACCCCATGATTGCATTAATGTACACAGCTATGATTTAATAAAAAAAAAAAGAAAGAAGGAAAAGAAAGAAAATCCAAGTCAAAGTGGATTAAAGATGTAACGTAAAACTTGAAATCATAAGACTTCTAAAAGGGAACACAGGGGAAAGCTCCTTTGTGTTGGCCTTGGAGATTTTTTGGATATCACACCAAAGGCCTAGATTAGAAAAATTAAAGTAGGAGGAATTCTGGAAAGATGGCCTACTAGCAGTAACCTCAGCAGAGGGTCTTGAGCAAAGAAAGAAAAACTGGATGGAATCACACTCTATGAAGCCAAAGCAGGGGAGCTGAGCCAAGAAAGAAGTTCAGCAAGCTATAACTCCAAAGAAGAGCATTCAAGAAAACAAATTACAGGTACAAAGCCTACCAAACAGAGGACAGGAAACCCCTACCCCAAGCAAGAGACTTGCCACAGGCTATCTTCAAATAAGTAGGGAACAAAAGACCTCTCTTTTACTTTGTTGGAGAGAGCCGCTAAACTCCAGGTCTCCTTCTCCAAGGAGGTCCCACTTATGAACCTCGACCCCACCTCACCACACATAAAATTGTACAGATATTTTCCCCCACAAGTCCAAACTCCCAGTCCACCCTTCCCCTTCACATGGCGGTCTGAAGTTCTGCCCCACACAGAGCACACAGTGTTTGGTCTTGTCCTGAGAGATCTGGGCATAGTGGAGACCGCCAACCATCACGATGGAATCTGTGACTAATGGGGAAGAAAGAGGGTGTGGGAAGAAAGGGACGCTTGGCAGGAGGAGGAGCAATTATGGTTATGATTATGCCTGGCCAGTGGTGGTGTTGCAATTTGGGCTGTGTCTGACAGGACGGAGTATAGAACCCCCAGTACTGATGGCACCCACAGCAGGAGAGTGGTTGCCCTGTGTGGACTGACTTCAGCTGAAAGGGCTAGTCCCCAGCCCTTGCTTGACCTCCAAGCAGAGGCTTGCCAGGTGTGGAATGAGACCTGAGAGCAAGGCCGTGGTCCCCTAATTCCAACAGAATCCTTGAGCAGCAGCTTGGTAGGTGTGAACCAAGACCTGAGGGCTAGGGTGTGGTTCCCTGTCTCCAGCAGGGCTGGTGAATAGAGGCTTACCAGGTGAGGACTGAGACCTGTGGGCAGGGTGCAGTACCCTGACTCTAATAGAGACTGCAAACAGAGGATTGCCAAGCAGTGGACTGAGACTGGCAGGCAGGAGAGTGGTCCCCTGACTCCAACTGGTCTGAAAAGAAGAGGCTAGCTGGGTGTGGACTGAGGCCAGAAGGTGAGGCCCAGTGCCCTGACTCCAACAAAGCCTGGAAACAGAGGCTTGCCAGCAGTGGACTGAGACTGGCAGGCAGGGGCATGGTCCCCTGACTCCAACTGATCTGGCAAGCAGAGGCTAGCTGGGTGTGATCAGTGGGTGGGGATGTGGCCCCTGGCTCCAACTAGGCCTGTGAGCAGATTAGCAGGCAACAGTATGGACTGAGTCTGGTGGGTGGGAATGTGGATCCCTGCTCCAATTGTGCTATTGGACACTCTTGAATCTCTCTCTGGTGAGCAGGGTTTCCACTGACTGAGACAATAGAATTGGAACCCGTATCTGGGGCTGTCCACTCAGGGACATTCTGAGGTTGACCTTCAAAGTTCTGCAGCAGAAAAGAACTGAAGGGAGGGGGCTGGGTGCCACAGTTGTTTGTATCTCTTCACAGTCAAGATTTAAACCTAATACTGTGGTTACCTAGGATATGGTAGAGATTAGCTGATATCGAAAGAGTCTCCAGTCAAAACTCTGAAAGGGGCCTTTGTAAGATTGTAGGAGATAGGCCACAATTACAAAGCATAGCACTTTGGTAAGGGGCCACCTCTACTACTTGGGAACCCCAATCAATCTTACCCTACCAGTTCTATTAACCAAACAGTGGAAAATAAACATGGTGTGGACCCAACAGAAGAACTCTAGCAACGTGAATAACCAGAGTAGATCAACCCCCACCCCCAAGAAATGACAAAGGAGATACAACTGAAGATGCCATACATAGACAAATGGCAACAAGGTCAGAAATTGAATTCAGAATATGGATTGCAAATAAGATAAATAGAATGGAAGAAAAGGTAGAAATTGAATTCCAAAGAGTAGTTCTAAAGTTGTCTTAAGAAATTAATGAATTCAAAACCCAAGTCACCAGATATGGACACAGTGAGAAAACAGATAGCAGAGCTTAAGGAAATGAAAAAGTTATTTGAGGAGCTCCAAAACATAGTAGAATCCCTCAGGGGAATAGAGGGAAAGTCTATTAAAGTTGAGTGCATACATATCCAATTTTTTCTATTTTAACTATGACCAGTGAGTGAGACTGGATAGTGGGTTGACAGAGGAACCATACAATCAAGACAGATTGAAAGTCATGTGCAAAGCTACAGTCATGAAAAAATTAAAAACAAAAAAAAAAATCTTAGAATATCTAGAGAGCTGTATGTAGTTAATATGGATAGATCTGATGTTTTATAAGATAAAGTCTTCCTGTGTATAAACAAATCAACAACAATCTTCTGTTCTTCCTGGGGAGATAATGGAAAGAAATGACTGAGGATATTTCAATGTTAGCTATGTTAGCTTTTCCCTTCATTGTGCTTTTTTTTTTTTTTTTTTTTTTGCAGTTTTTGGCCAGGGCTGGGTTTGAACCTGCCACCTCCAGCATATGGGGCCAGTGCTCTACTCCTTTGAGCCACAGGCGCCGCCCCCTTCATTGTGCTTTTTGAATTTAAGTTACCTGTGAGAGGAAGATGTGTTCCTATTTCCAATTAGAGTTATTTCCTTGAGTTCCAATGTGAATAAAAGGAGGATGATGGCTTTAACATTTATTTCTTCCAGCTATATTTCTAAAGATCTCTGATGATGCCATAGGCCAGGGGTCCTCAAACTTTTTAAACAGGGGGCCAGTTCAGTGTCCCTCAGACTGTTGGCAGGCCAGACTATAGTTTAAAAAAAAAAAACTATGAACAAATTCCTATGCGCACTCCACATATCTTATTTTGAAGTAAAAAAATAAAACGGGAACAAATACAATATTTAAAATGAAGAAGAAATAAAGTTAAATCAACAAACTTACCAGTATTTCAATGGGAACTACGGGCCGGCCTGCTTTTAGCTAATGAGATGGTCAATGTCCGGTGCCATGTTTGTCACTGCTAGTCGTAACAAGTGATGCAAGTGTGCATCAATTAGTCTAGATTTGGTTGGAGATTTCAGATGTTTCATTCTGGAAAATGTCTGTTCACAGACATAAGTGCTACCAAAGATGGTTGCCCTTTTGAGTGTATGGTTCCCGAGATTAGGATATGTCTCAGAGGGGAGACGTACATTGAAATTAGGAAGGCTGCTTGACTTGAATGCATCTTTCAGAGAGTCACAATTCTGCAATTCAGCCAGGTCCATTTGGCAAATTATATCCACATTTTCTCTCTTTTTTTCTTTTTTTCTTTCAATACACTTTATTCTTTTTTTTTTTTTTTTTTTGAGACAGAGCCTCAAGCTGTCACCCAGGGTAGAGTGCTGTGGCATCACAGCTCACAGCAACCTCCAATTCCTGGGCTCAAGCGAGTCTCTTGCCTCTGCCTCCCAAGTAGCTGAGACTACAGGCGCCCACCACAATACCCGGCCATTTTTTGGTTGCAGCTGTCATTGTTGTTTGGCAGGCCCTGGGGCTGGATTTGAACCTGCCAGCTCATGTCTACATGGCTGGCGCCTTAACCCGTTGAGCCACAGGCACCGAGCCAAGATACTTTATTCTTAAAACAGGTCATAATACTTAGCTTTTGGCCCATTCTGCCACTTTACAAGGTACAAATGCTTGCTGAGCAGCAGAGGAGTGCTCTTTCATAGCATGTCTGAAAAGTGAATAAAAATTCATATAAAACAAATATTCAAGTAGTTTCCATAGGAACACAGACAAGTGTGACCCCATCTCCTAATCTTACATATTGCTACATCTGTGCCAACCCTACTCTTACAAAGACATTTCAAAACTAGCAATAATTAAGTTCAATGGTCCCCCCAAATCCCTTAATTCAAGCTAAACTTGCAGTTAACAGCTACAGAATGATATCTACACATTAATACTAGCTGAAGCACAAGTTGCCGGGTGACGTTTCATTCCACTTTCCCAAGCACAAGACACAGGCAGAGTGCCAACATCCTGCTCTTCTACTTCAGGTAGGTAGTTGGGGTTCTGGATTTGCTGCACAAGTTGTCAGGTCAGTCCTGACATCACATAGTAGATTGTCAGCCTCTGGAATCCATTGAAAGTAGAAGCAGCAGCTACAGTGTAAGCACCCATATTTTCAAAGATGTCCACATGCATTTCTGGTAGGTCACAGTGCTCAACTATCCAATCAAGACCATCGCATGTTGGTCCCCACATGCTGGAGGAATAATACTTCTCATCTGGTTTAGGTCTCTTTAGCAAAAGAGGCTTTACATGAGCATGATCATAAAGGATGCAATTAAATGATCCATATACTCCATCACTGGTGTAATACATTAAGATTTGTTCACTGGACTCATCTTCATCACCAGAGCCTATCTGTTCCTTTAATACAATTTTTTTTTGGAAATGATATTAACTGCAAGTGTGAAGGCTGCTGCAACATAACATCTGCCTGACTGAGCTATGATTCTCACTCCAGAGCCTGATGGGAAGTACTTATCCAAAGCTGGGTTGATTACACCCATGATCTCTTCAAATTTAAACTTCACATCCTCAGATTCAGGAAAGCCACCACCAATATCAAGTAGGTACATGCTGAAACCAATCTCAGCTCCCATGTCAAAGACACAGCGGGCATCAGAGATTACCTGCACGAAGGCAGGATCAGTACAGCCACTTCCTACATGGAAGCTGACACCAATAACATCAATATTTAGCTCTTTTGCCTGCTCCAAAAGAAGTCTACTGGTTTTGAGTGTGGCACCAAGTTTAACACTGAGTCGACAGACTGCTTTGGAATCATCAGTGGGAATCCACAAAACCAATTTGGCCTTTGGATGTGCTCTGGCAACTTTCATCAACTCGACTTCACTGCCAAAAGTCATCATCTGGACCCCATTATTGGCAGCATACTTAATTTCAGACACTTGTTTACAAGGATTTGCACAGATAAACCTCTCTGGAGGCACCCTGAGACTTTGCACCAATTATATTTCAGTCTTGCTAGCATGGTCAAATCCCCAGTGGCAGTGAGGGTCTTCATAATGGCTTTAATGTCATTACATTTGACTGCAAAGGAGTGACATGAGGAAGAGCTTTTAGCCATCTTCAGTGTTTCTTCAGAACATCTCCAAGGTCTGCTACATAAAAGGCATCCTTATCATCAGAAGAGGAAACTTCATTGATTTTTGATCCAGAATGTCCTTGGCAGTAAAACCTTCATCAAGCAAGTGGCAGTCAAACTCTTCATTACTAATGTTGTTCATGGTTTCTTGATGTTTCTTTGAAAAACTAAGAGACAGAATTTAAAAAAATACTTCCAGCTTCTCACAAAGGCAATTCTCCAGGAATTCTGAATCCCACTGCATGTGTCCTCCAAACAACAGTGGAAACGTTCTTAGAGCATCTGGGCACTGCATGGAGAAGCCAGAAAGCTGGAGCTGCAAGAGCACTTGGCCGCCCCTCCCACTCCCTGCAGTGCCTGGCTCCTGCCTGCAGGAGACACCCGTCCAAGGCAGTGCCCAATGCTGGGGCAGCAGCTACAGTGACTGACCTCTACATTTTCAATGTCAATAGAAAATGGGTTATGGAAAAGCCTTATGTCCTGTTCATGGAGATGAAGCTCTTTAAATCTAAATTGAAACTCCTTTTGAAACTTTTCCAGTGAATCCACACATGTTTTGTTTGGGAATGCAACCAGTGGTTTTTCCGCTAACAGATTTTGTGGCCCCGGGATAAGTCCACTGCTAAATAGGACAGGCAGTGGAGGCCTAAACACCCGGCGGGCCAGGTAAACGTCCTCGGCGGGCCGCATGTGGCCCATGGGCCGTAGTTTACAGACCCCTGCCATAGGCTTTTAGCCTTGCCATATTTACTTCTGAATCTAAACATCCATTAGCTTAATGTTTTTTTTAATACTTGAGCAAGATAGGTGCCTGTAGCTCAGTGGTTAGGGCACCAGCTACATACACTGGTCCAAGGCTGGCAGGTTCAAATTCGGCCCTGGCCTGCCAAACAACAATGACAACTACAAAAATAAAATAGCCGGGAGTTGTGGTGGGTGCCTATAGTCCCAGCTACTTGGGAGGCTGAGGTGAGAGAATCACTTAAGCCCAAGAGTTTGAGATTGCTGTGAGCTGTGTCACACGGCACTCTATCAAGGGCATCATAGTGAAACACTCTCAAAAAAAATACTTGAGCAAGAAGATCAGAAACTTTCTAAGAGATACCTATAGCCCCACATATCTATGCTAAGACTTTATTCCCAACCACTCCTAAACTTTCTGTTCTGCTACCAGTATGAAAAATTGTGTAAACACAGCCAACTAATGATAAATATCATTCAGTGAAGAAAATATCTCCATAATAAAATAAAACTATGAAGCTGAACTTTTAAAGGATCTTTTAAATGTGCTCTGATGTCTTTGGCCAAATGTGTGTGTTATTTCTTGAAATGGCTGCACTTGATGTAATAGTGACAGTTCAGGTATCAGAGACAAATGTGGATTTGAGTTCCAACTGGTTATAACTGTAGTATGATCACCTCTTTGTGCTTCATGTGGGAAAAGGTATATTTAATTACTTCACAAAGTTGTAGCATAAAAAACAACATAGGTGAAAAGTTGGACTGGTTTGAGCAGGTGGCTAATCAGACACAGTAATTCATCTTAGTTAAGATACTAATAATTTTTAGTAATATATTCTTATTTACTCCTACTTCAACTTTTTCCTTTTCTCTCTTCTTTTATTCTGCCTTAAACTCATGTTACTTTTTTCTATTTATGCTCATTTGTAAGATCCATTTTGGACCACAGTGGAGTATAAATAAAATATTGTATGTTGTGCATGGCAGCTTTGGAAAGAGAACCAGAAGAAATCAATAATTCTCAACAATGCCTAAACCAGCATAGTTCTAAGCCCATAATCCACATCCTGCAGGGTAGCAAAACCTACAATTTGCCTTTTCTTGAGCTTGTTTTATTAATTTAAAGAATTATAATAGTTACCATATATTAAGTACTTACCATGTGCTGGGTATAAGTCTAAGAGATTTTACCTGTGTTTATTCATTTAATTTTCCCAACAATTCTTGGAGGCAGGCACTAATCATTATCCCCTATGAACAACTGAGGAAATTGAGTGGTAAAGAAATTATGTATGTTTCTTAACATCACACACCTGGCAAGTGGTAGATAAGCTAGGGTCTCAGTGGTGACAGCCAACTTCAAAGCCCATTGCTCTTAGCCATTCTCTGTTATGACTCACAGAGGACTTACACATCCTTATATAGGATTTAGATACTCTATTACAATTCCTTCATTTGCTTTTAGTTTCATACATATTTATAAACCATAAAAAGACCATTCTCTTAAACCCTATTATAAATCAATTTTCTGCCTTTAAAGGTGTTCTTTGATTCTTTTTTCAATATATTTTTCAAAAATTTCAATACGGATTATTTTTATGGCTAGGAAAAGCAAGTACAAGGGAAAATAGCCTTACTCTTCCAAAAAGTCAGATCAATTAAACCAAATATTCATAGAGATGCCACCATATCAGACACAGTGACAGACTCTGTGGCTGCATAGACTTGGATTCTTTGCCTTCATGGTGTCTTAGGTCCCGTGGGGGATCAAATATGAAAAAAGAAGTCTTGTCTTAGTTCATTAGTGCTGCTAAAACAGAATGCCACAGACTGATCTTTATAAAGACCAGAAATGTATTTTCTCACAGTTCTGGAGGCTGTTAAGTCCAAAGGCAAAGTGCTGACTGCTGAGGGCCTGGTCTTTCTGCTTCAAAGATGGCGGGCTCATGGGTGCTATACTCCCAGAGGAGGAATGCTGCAGCCACACTAATGGCAGGCTGGTTAAGCCAACCAAACACATTGTGAAGCCTCTTTTATAAGGCCCTTCATCCTATTCAATGAAGGGTGAGTCCTGGTGACCTTCAAAAGATCCACCCTTTAAAAGTTCTACCTATTACTTTCATTGCCTTTGCTGCTAAGCTTAAACACCTGAACTTTGGGACACAATCAAATCATAGTCAATGATAATGTTTTGACGACAGGGTAGGATGGTAGTAACTCACGGTACTCCGAGAGCCAGGGGGATGAGTACCCATACCCAGATGAGTGATTTAGGGGAAGTCTTTCCACTGGAAAAGTTGCATTGGTTGGAAAAATGAAATGAGAGAAGAAAAACAAGTGTTCAGCTCATGGTGTATTAGTCAGCTTAGGATACCATAACACAGTCCCTTAACCAACAGAAATTTATTTTTCACAGCCCTGGAACATGGTTGGTTTCTGCTGAGGGCATTCTTCCTGGCATTTAGATGGCTACCTTTTCACTGTGTCTTCACATGGCAGAGAGGGAGAGAGAAAGAAAGATCCAGAGTTTCTTTATATAAGGACACTAATACTGTCAAGGTAGGGCCTCACTCTTATGGCCCCATTTATCTGTAATTGTGCCCACAAAGACCCTATCTCCAAATATAGTCACATTGGGGAGTGGGACTTCAATATTTGAATTTTGGGGAGACACACACATTTAGTCCATAACATACAGGTAGGAGAAGGGAAGAGAGATTAGGTTTGAGCACGGAGACATTTCAGGAAGAAAATATAGAACTAAGACACTGCTGATGTCAAGAAACTGAACATAATTCCATAATTAGAGTGTTTGGATATTAGAAGAGTATCAAGGTAAGCAATAGTTTAGGCTTTATTCAAAGAGCAATAGCAACAAGAAACCACTGAAAAGATTTCACCTTTGAGACCCAATGAGATATAATTCTTGATAGATACCTGTTGTAGTAGGGAGAACAGATTAAAGAGAGGCAATATGGAAGGCAGACTGCAGAAGAAATTGTAGTTCTATGGTAGTGGCAATAAAGACAGAAAGAAAGGCCAGGGCGCCAGCCACATACACTGGGGCTGGGAGGTTCGATCCCAGCCCCAGCCTGCTGAACAACAATGACAACTGCACCAAAAAAATAGCTGGGCATTGTGGCAGGTGCCTGTTACTTGGGAATCTGAAGCAAGAGAATCGCTTAAGCCCAAGAGTTTGAGATTGCTGTGAGCTGTGATGCTATGGCACTCTACCAGGGGTGACAAAGTGAGACTTTGTCTCAAAAAAAAAAAAAAAAGACAGAAAGAAAGACAGAAATCAGATTAGAGAGAGATATTTAGGGAGTGGTCAAACAACAAGATTTGGAGATAAATTCAAAACTGTCAAAGGAGGAAGAGAGAGGCCTCAAAGATGGTGCCCAAGTTGCTGGCTTGGGCCGGAGAAGAGAGGAGACAGGAGCTATATGCAGAACAGAAAGACGGAATTGTCTATTCCAGGAAGGGCAGTGAGAAAACTCTCCTGGAGTTGCTAGCAGACCCTCCTGGCACAGCTGTAATCTCTGACAGCCAGAGCTTTCTGACACTCAGCTGCCTTTTACAGCCCCTTTAAGGCCTTAAAGTTTAACAGCTAAGGCAACTCACTGGGTGTTTGTCAGCTTTTACCAATTTCCACATAGACTTGCACTCTGGGTATTCCTTTTATCTTCTTTGGTATAATTTTTCAAAGCACATACAGACTCCAGATCGATGAGAAACAGACCTCTGGGATCTTGTCAGTGTACATTGATTGGCTGAACAACCTTGAATCCAGGACATCTGAGATTTCTTTACTGAAATATTTCTACATAAAAATGTAGTGGTTAAATATAATAATAATAACAGCTAGTTTTTATGGAGTGTTAACAGATACCAAATATGGGGTTAAGACATAAATGTGTCCAATTTAATCCTAACAGCTACTCTCTGAGTTAGGTACTATTATTTCATCTTATAGACGAAGATAGTGATATGTTAGATTTAAGTCACTTGCTAATAAATGATGCAGCTCAGAAAACAAATTTAGATAGCCTCTTAATGCTCCAATAGTGATTTTTACGTTGTTTTATTTCTCCCATTTAGACAAATGGTTTAACTACTGAGAATTGTAAACATTTTGCCTGTTAAACTGTAGCATATGTATTGTGATTTAAAACAACCTACTTATTATAACATTAATGGAGGCTTGGTGTAAGAAACTTGAAAAATATAAAACAAATAAAAATCATCCATAATCCTACCACCTGGAGATAAGCATTATTACAATTTTGAAGTATTTCGTGTTAGTATTTTTTAGTACATTTTATAGTTGAGATCAGTGTTTATATATTTTAGTCATTCTTTTTTCATCTAAATTATAAATATAACCATTTCTCCTATGCTATTAAACATGATTTACAAATGTTATTTTCAATGGCTGTGAAGTATTTCATTATAAGGATATAATTGTAACCATTCAAGTATTTTGAACATTTGGATTTTTTTCTGACTTTTACTACTATAAATAATACATTTGGCATTTCAAATTATTTCTTTTAAAAATATCAATAGAAGTGTAATTATTGCTTCAAAAGTGATAGACACATTTGTAAGGCTCTTAGGACTTTTCAAAAACAAGGAAACAATAGACACAGCAGGACATAGGATCCTGATCTCATTATTACCTCACCATACCTCACTAGGTATTATCACTGTGAAATTTTTATTAATAATTTCATTTTAGTTGCAATTTCCTTGAGTAAAAGCAACATTTAACATTGCTATGTGCCTTTGCAGTTGTTTTTACCATTTCTTAATTTCTTTTCCTGTCTTTATCCATTCACTTATTCATTCATTTAACAAATATTATATGCTAGACCTTATTTGAAACTCTGAAAACATAGTAATAAAGAAGATAGGCAAGCTCTCTTCTTTTGTGGTGCTAACAGTCTAGGGAGAAGGCATGTAATAAATGTGTTCAAATATTAAGAAAAACAGCTGATAGTAAGAGAGCTATGCAGACTAGTGATTTAAAAGGGGGTAATATGATAAATCGATAAAGCAGCACTCTTAAAGCTTTTGGTATCAGGAAAATTACTGAAGACCCCAATATGGGATATATATATATATTTACTGTATTAGAAATTAAAAGTGAGAAATATTTAAAACACCAAAACACTTGGGCATGCATTCCCTTCTGCATTAGAGAAATGTAACCCCCTATTATAGATCCTCTGGAAAACTCCATGGTACACCCAGGAGAGAATGCAAATGCAGTGACAAAGAAAGACTAAGCACTACTATGAATGCAGTTTTGATCTCACAGACAGACCCCTGAAAAGGTCTTGTGGATCCATGGCATCCCCAGACCATACTTTGAGAACCAGTGCAGTAAAGAATGACTTATTATACTATTAGTTAGACTGAACATTAAAAAAAAAAAATGATTTACTATTTTAGACGTAATGGAAGTCTGTCTGACAATATGGATTCAAGTGATAAGAAACAACAGTAGTGAGAATTTGGAGAACATTCTGGTGAAAAGGCACAGAAGTGATGGAATGGACAATTTGTTGAAGAAACAGAAATTACACCATGGTGTCAATCTTAATAGTATGCATTTCTAAAGGACTTCTATGGGAAATTTTATTATATGAAATTTTAGACTTACAGATTGAATGTACATCCAAAACCTTTAAAACAACATCCCTCAGAAGACCAAGTGGCTCATGCCTGTAATCCTAGCACTCTGGGAGGCCAAGGTGGTGGATTGCCTGAGCTCAGGGGTTTGAGACCAGCTTGAGCAAGAGTGAGACCCCTGTCTCCAAAAATAGCCCAGCATTGTGGTGGGTGCCTGTAGTCTCAACGACCAAGGAGGCTGAGACAAGAGGATCACTTGAGCCCAAGAGTTTGAGTTTAATGTGAGCTATGACACCATGACATTCTACCAAGGGTGACAAAGTGAGACTCTGTCTCAAAAAACAAACAAAAAATCATTCCTCTTATCTGCTAACTAGAGACAGGGCTGAGTTGGAATCGCTTTTGTCCCAGTGCAACAGGAGAGGGCTCACAGTGATGAACATGCAGGTTAACATGCCCACAATGAGGAGTTCATTAACCAACAACACCAAGACTCATGGCAATGTTCAGCACTCTTACAGAGTTGCCTTTGTTTATCCTTTAAAGATAAGGACAGTTAGCAGGAAAGTTTTCTCTCTTTTGTCTTAAGAGTTTAGTAAAACATACCTCAATCAAGTTCTTGTTTTGTAAGACAGAACAAAATGTGAGTAGGCCTAGGCTGCTGCCAACCCTTCCATTTATAAGACCAGAATTACCTGGTTCACCCTGGAGATTGAAATAAATAGACTATCATTATCCCAATGTTCTGCCAGTATTTCAGTCTAAGGGCTAGGACAAGATTCTCACTAGAAAGCTAAATATTAGGATGCAAACAGAACCATCAAAATTGAACACTACCTTCTTTGGTGTGTAAAGTCTACCGGGCAGATACAAAAAGCCCAGTTAACTAGGATATTCTTAGAGCAATAGAATATTAAAATGCACCCAAAATTCCAGACCTTACTCCTGTGACCAAAGAAGCAAAGGGGACAATCTTATGGTTTTTGCCCAGAAGGGTTTTATCTAATTAGTAAAATCTTTCCCAAATCTACTGCTCTTGTTAAATACAGATTCCTGGGAACAGATTCCACTCTACAGAGTTGGAATCTTCAGAGAGAAACTCTGGGAAGGAGAAGAAGAATCCCCCACTTTAATAAATCATCTACTGGATTCTATTTTTATTTATTTTTGTTGTTGTCATTGTCGTTGGGGATTCATTGAGGGTACAAAAAACCAGGTTGAGAGTCCAGGACCAGAAGGCTTCACATTAGAATTCTACCAAACCTTTAAAGAGGAACTAGTACCTATATTACTTAACCTTTTCAAAAACATAAAAAAAGAAGGAATACTTCCCAATACATTCCATGAAGCAAATATCACCCTGGTCCCCAAACCAGGAAAAGACCCAACAAGAAAAGAAAACTATAGACTAATATTGTTAATGAACATAGATGCAAAAATATTCAATAAGATCCTAGCAAACAGAATCCAGCAATACATCAAATGAATTATACACCATGACCAAGTGGGTTTTATCCTAGGGTCTCAAGGTTGGTTCAATATACATAAATCTATAAATATAATACATCACATAAACAAACTAAAAAACAAAGACCATATGATTCTCTCAATAGATGCAGAAAATGCTTTTGACAATGTCCAGTATCCTTTCATGATCAGAACACTTAAGAAAATAGGTATAGGTTTGGCGCCTGTGGCTCAATGGGCTAAGGCGCCAGCCACGGACACCTGAGCTGGCGGGTTCGAATCCAGCCCGGGCCTGCCAAACAACAATGACAGCTGAAACCAAAAAATGGCCGGACATTGTGGCGGGCGCCTATAGTCCCAGCTACTTGGGAGGCAGAGGCAGGAGACTCGCTTGAGCCAAGGAATTGGAGTGCCACAGCACTTTATCCAGGGTGACAGCTTGAGGCTCTGTCTCAAAAAAAAAAAAAAAGAAAAGAATAGAAAATAGGTATAGAAGAGACTTTTCTTAAATTGATAGAGGCCATCTACAGCAAACCCACAACCAATATCACACTGAATAGAGTAAAATTGAAAACATTTCCACTCAGACCAGGAACCAGACAAAGTTGCCCATTGTCTCCACTGCCTTTGAACATTGTAACAGAAACCTTAGCCATTGCTGTCAGGCAAGAGAAGGTGATCAAGGGTATACAAATAGGGTCAGAGAAGATCAAACTTTCACTCTTCGCAGATGATATGATTTTATACCTGGAAAACCTCAGGGACTCAACCACAAAACTCTTAGAAGTGATCAAGAAATACAGTAGTGTCTGAGGATACAAAATCAATACTCATAAAACAGTACCTTTTATATATACCAACAATAGTCAACCTGAAAAAACAGTCAAGGACTCTATTCCCTTTACAGTTGTGCCAAAGGAGATGAAATATTTGGGAATTTATCTAACAAAGGATGTGAAAGATCTCTATAAAGAGAATTATGAAATTCTGAGAAAAGAAATAGCTGAAGATGTTAACAAATGGAAAAACACACCATGCTCATGACTAGAAAGAATCAACATTGTTAAAATGTCCATATTACCCAAAGCAATTTACAAATTTAATGCAATCCCTATCAAAGAACCACTGCCATACTTCAAAGATCTCAAAAAAATAGTACTTTGTTTTATATAGAATCAGAAAAAATCTTGACTAGCCAAGACTCAGAAGTAAAAACAAATCAGGAGGAATCACATTACCAGACCTCAAACTATACTATAAATGTATAGTGATCAAAACAGCATGGTATTGGCACAAAAATGGAGAGGTAGATGTATGGAACAGAATTGAGAACCAAGAGATGAACCCAGACACTTATTGTCATTTGATCTTTAATAAGCCTATCAAAAATATAAATTGGAGGAAAGATTCCCTATTTAACAAATGGTGCTGAGAGAATTGGCTGGTGACTTGTAGAAGACTGAAACTGGACCCTCACCTTTCAATTTTTTAACAAAAAATTGACTCTTACTGGATAAAAGATTTAACCTTCAGACATGAAACTATAAAGATCTTGGAGAGAGTGCAGGAGAAACACTTGAAGAAATTGGCCTGGGAAAATATTTTATGAGGAAGATACCCCCGACCCCACTGCCCCAGGCAATTTAAGCAACACCAAAAATACATTACTGGGATCTGATCAAACTAAAAAGCTTCTGCGCAGCCCAGAACACAGTAAGTAAAGCAAGTAGATAGTCTTCAAAATGGGAGAAGATATTTGCAAATTATGCTTCTGACAAAGGTTTGATAACCAGCTACTGAGGAGGCTGAGACAAGAGAATCACCTAAGCCCAAGAGCTGGAGGTTGCTGTGAGCTGTGACATCACAGCACTCTACTGAGGGTGACAGAAAGGAACTCTGTCTCTAAAAAAAAAAAAAGAAAGAAAGAAAAAGAAAAGAAATAAGAAAAGAAACAAGTAATCCCATTTCAATGTGGGAAAGGGTCTTGAACAGAATCTTTTCTGAAGAAGACAGGTGTATGGCTTACAGAAACAAGAAAAAATGCTCATCTTTAATTATCAGAGACATGCAAATCAAAACCACTTTGAGATATCATCTAACTCCCATAAGAGTGGTTCACATAACAAAATCACAAAACTATAGATGTTGGCATGGAGGTGGAGAAAAGGGAACACTTCTGCACTGCTGGTGGGAGTGCAAACTAATACGTCCCTTTTGAAAAGAAGTATGGAGAATACTCAGGTATCTGAAAGTAGACCTGCTATTTGATCCTGCAATTTCTCTACTAGGTGTATATTCAAAAGACCAAAAATCACTTTATAACAAAGATATTTGCAACAAATTATTCACTGCAGCTCAATTCATAATAGCCAAGTCATGGAAGAAGCCCAAGTGCCCATCAATCCATGAATGGACTAATAAATTGTGGTATATGTATACCATGGAATATTATGCAGCCTTAAAAAGGATGAAGATATTACCTCTTTTACATTTACATAGATGAAGCTGGAACAAATCCTACTTAGTAAATTATCTCAAAAATGGAAGAAAAAATATCCAATGTACTCAGTACTTTATTATGAAACCAATTTACGATCACTCACACTTTCATATGAAGAATATATCATGGCCCAAGATGAAGGAGGGAGGGAGGGGGGATGGAGGGGCAGGTCAGATCGAGGGAGGATTAATGGTGGGATCACACCTATGGTACATAACACAAGAGTACATGTCAGATCTATTAGTATAGAGTATAAATGTCTTAACACAATAATTAAGGAAATAAGATGAGGTATATATTAACCAGTGTGATGTAAGCATTCCTAATTTTATATGAAATCAGCATGTTGTACCCCATAAATGCACTAATGTATGCATGATCTATGTGTTTATGATTTAATAAGGGAAAAAAACCAGATTACATTGAATGCATTTGTTAGGTAAAGTCCCTCTTATCATTATGTTCTGCCCCCAAAAGGTGTGTCACACACTGTAACCCCTCATCCCCCTCCCTCCTTCCCTCTGTCTGCTCTCCCCTTCCCCTACTCCTCACTGTGTACTAGGTCATCAACTGTCCTCATATGAGAATTGAGTATATAAGATTCTTGCTTCTCCATTATTGTCATACTTTACTAAGAATAATGTGTTCCACTTCTATCCAGGTTAATACAAAGGATGTAAATTAGCCATCTTTTTTAGTGACTGAATAGTATTCAATGGTATACATATACCACAGCTTGTTAATCCATTCCTGGGTTGGTGGGCATTTGGGCTGTTTCCACATTTTGGCAATTGTAAATTGAGCTGTGATAAACAATCTAGTGCAAGTGTCCTTACGGTAAAAGAATTTTTTTCCTTTTGGGTAGATGGCCAGTAATAGGATTGCAGGATCAAATGGGAGGTCTAGCTTGAGTTCTTTGAGGGGTCTCCATACCTCCTTCCTAAAAGGTTGTATTAGTTTGAAGTCCCACCAGCTTTTTTTTTTTTTTTTTTTTTTTGAGACAGAGCCTCAAGCTGTCACCCTGGGTAGACTGATATGACATCACAGCTCACAGCAACCTCCAACTCCTGGGCTCAAGTGATTCTCCTGCCTCCACCTCCCAAGTAGCTGGGATTACAGGCACCTGCCACAATGCCTGGCTTTTTGGTTGCAACCATCATTGTTGTTTGGTGAGGTCAGGTTGGATTCAAACCCACCAGCTCA
>CAUYON010056285.1:0-15820 GCA_963573935.1 Arctocebus calabarensis
CTCGGTGCCTGTGGCTCAGCAGGCTAAGGCGCTAGCCACGTACACCTGAGCTGGCGGGTTCGAATCCAGCCCGGACCTGCCAAACAACAATGACGGCTGCAACCAAAAAAAAAAAAAATGGCCGGGGCGTTGTGGCGGGTGCCTGTAGTCCCAGCTACTTGGGAGGCGAAGGCAAGAGACTCGCTTGAGCCCAGGAATTGGAGGTTGCTGTGAGCTGTGATGTCACAGCACTCTATCCAGGGTGACAGCTTGAGGCTCTGTCTCAAAAAAAAAGAAAAAAACCCCATGTTTTCCTTCACAATTAAGACTGCATTCCCAGTAATTCTGGGTTGCTACAATGTCTTCCTTGGTAGCATAAACCATTGTTTCAAAGTTTAAAAAAACAAGATGGTAATTCACATAAAAGAGTTTTAAAATAAAATTCTTCTCACTCAAAATAAAACTAATATGATCTTCATCAAATTCAAAAGCAATTCCATCAGTATGTTGACCAGGAAAAAAGCCAGATCACCGGCGCCAGCCACGTACACCTGAGCTGGCGGGTTCAAATCCAGCCCCAGGGCTCGCCAAACAACAATGACGGCTGCAACCAAAAAATGGCTGGGCGTTGTGGCGGGCGCCTGTAGTCCCAGCTACTTGGGAGGCAGAGACAAGAGACTCGCTTGAGCCCAGGAATTGGAGGTTGCTGTGAGCTTTGATGCCACGGCACTCTACCCAAGGTGACAGCTTGAGGCTCTGTCTCAAAAAAAAAAAAAAAATTGGCATGGGCGGTGCAGGTGGCTCAAAGGAGTAGGTGCCGGCCCCATATACCAGAGGTGCACGGGTTCAAACCCAGCCCCAGGTAGAAATGTGCAATGAAAGAAGTAGCCCATCATTTTAAAAAGTTGAGTAATAGCTTTTCTGTCTATAGTTTCTGAAGTGAATTAAACAGGGTAATATTTAATATTTGAGGGGGGAAAAAAGGGAGTCCAGGACATCTTCATATAAAGTTGAAAGAAATTTGGTCAGAAGGCTGTTGGAAATTAGAATATTCAAATTATAATTTGGCAATAAGGAAGTTGTTTAAATAATTAAAAATGAGGAATGAGTTTCAAGAAGTTGCTCTTTGGTGGTCATTTTTGTTTCAATTGCCACAAGCAAGAAATAGGATTTAAAAATAGATTACCATGGCAGAGTAAGTGTTTCTGACAGGCACTTGCAGGCAGGATTCTAGAAATTCCAATCATTTAACAAATTGCACCATTAAAAGTCATAATAGGTTTAAAAGCCATTCTTAAAAGAACTTACTAAGTAATTTGACCTACATAATCATCTTGTTAAATTCATTTGATATCATGAGACAGTTAGTGAAATATGCATAGTACATTATATTAAAGAGAAAAGTACCCTTCAATTGGTATCTCATGTGCACTTTGCAATCTCAGCTATTAGTTGTCTATAAAACTCCTAGACATGATTTGATTTGATTTGATCTTATTACTGTTACATCATTTTACTTTGTAACATACAGGGGTGGAGATTACCGGGCTACTATTGCTTACTAGGAAATATTTAACGAAGAATGTTTTATTTATTAGCATAAAGAGACACAGTGGATTATTGGGTGATTAAAGTGATGATATAGCTGCCATACTTGTCAAAAATACAGCTCTAATTCAATAGTAGGGCGACAGTCAGTCTCTGAGTTGAGATATCTATGCCTAAGTAAACTGGCTCTGAAAGCAGAACATTGCCCTCTTAAAAGGATCTTTGTAAATTTCTATAATTGCACATTATCAAAACCAAACTGCAACAACAACAAACCCACTGAGTGATTTCTTAATTGTAAATTGACTTTCTTTCTGCCAGGAGACCCTTTTTATCTTCTGCATTCCTAACATAGCAAATCTGTAACAGAGAATGATATTTATGTTACCAATCTATGTGGGAAACAATATTTTTAATAAAAAGTAAATTGAGAAGAAAATTTAATAAAGGGATCAAAGGAAGAAAGGAACTAGCATTTATTGAGCGCCTTCTGTGTACCAGGTCCTGTGTTAAGTATTTCATAAACCAGCCTATCTCATTTAATCCCACATAAATCTGCTAAGTGAATAAAGAAATGTATTTTTAAATATGCATTTGCACATCTATTTATTATTTTGTCCTTTAGTTTCCTTCCGTTCATGCCATTTAAGTCCTACAAGTAGCTTGTATCATCAGAGCCATTTCGCATCTCATCGGGAGGGAGGGGTTGCTATCAACCTTAACGAACATATTTACTGCAATTAGTGTCTATATTTTATCTATTCTTAACTCTTAAAAGAGAAGACTTGATCAAACTTTTACTCTGTGTATAGTTGGGCATCAAATATGTCATCCCTAAAATACTAGTTCTTAGTTTGCTAATGCTTGTGAATTTAAAGAACGCTTACTATAAGATTATAAAATCATGTAGTCACACAAATCATCAATTTGTTCTTTAACGTTTGTTATTTGTCTTACTTACATTTTAGAATAAACTTCGTGGTATTTCAAGGTAACAGATTCTGATTTATTTCAAGTTGGAAGCCAAGATATAGCATAGATTCTTTCTCAATTATTTTAATACGTTGTGATTTGAAATCGATCCAGCATAGCAAAACATTTGCTGTGCTTTAGGCGCAGTTTAGATTCGCAACGCCCTCTGCTGTTTCTCCATGAATTTATCACCATTCTAAAACTCACCGTGGGAGACTTAAGTCGGCAAGGAGACAAATACATCCCTCCTGAAAGGATGGTGTCAGGTCAGGTCAGGGTCAGGTCCTCAGCGTTTAGGGTTCGGAATCTGAATACAGACCGCGAATGCGAGTCAGAGCAGGCTCAGAGGCCCGATGTTCACTGGCCCAATTCCCTTTATTTCTCTTTCCATCCCACCCTCTTCCCAAGTTCATGGGCGCCTACAACCACACAGCATCTAGTAGGCATTTACATTTAGCACCTCCAAACCCGACCTCTGATCTCACCACTACTAGACCAAACTGACTGACTTCCTGGTCTTCTAGTCTCCATTAACGGATCACTACGCAGTTGCTGGGTCCCCAAACTGAGGAGCTGTGTGTGATTGCTGTCTCAGCGGGCTAAGGCGCCAGCCACGTACACCTGAGCTGGCGGGGTTCGAATCCAGCCCCGGCCCGCCAAACAACAATGACGGCTGCAACCAAAAAATGGCCAGGCGTTATGGCGGGCGCCTGTAGTCCCAGCTACTTGGGAGGCAGAGGCAGGAGACTCGCTTGAGCCCAGGAATTAGAGGTTGCTGTGAGCTGTAATGCCACGACACTCTAGCCAGGGCAACTGCTTGTGGCTCTGTCTCAAAAAAAAAAAAAAAAAAGGAAGCAGAAGGTCAGTATATTAGCTCACCGTGAATAATAGGAAAGCATCTGTGACATACAGCAAAATGTCAAGGTGTTACTTTCCAGGAAAGGAGGCCAGCTCTAGTTTACACTTGCCTGTGTTCTCATTATCTAGGCAAGATAGACCCTCCCTCCAACTCCTTAGTTCCCCCTGATTCCCATTTCCTCCGTTTGGTGGGGCAGGGAACCCCAGGATCCCGTTGTAGGTTTAAATTATACTGACCGTGCCTGGGTTACGAATGAGACAGGTTCTGTAGGTTTGTCCTTAAGTTGAATTTGTATGTAGGTTGGAATAGGTTCATTTGCCTATTACCTGTAATAGCCTCTGTTTGTAAGTGCAACTTGTATATCGGTCTGATGTTTCTAACCTGGAGACTTACTATAATCGCAGCTTCTCACTGTGCGATACTGGAGACCGGCTATGATTCCCTGGACTGGAATGAAAGTGCCTCTGCCCCATCCACATTTGCCCCCATCTCCTGATGCAGTTCCCATCTCCAGAAGGCAGTCTTACTAGTATCACTCCTCCAAGGTAACTTTTTCTGTGTCTTGAGTGACTCTTTGGCCACCAATCTTTACCAGTTCAACATACCAATCAAAAATTGACATCAGAAGCATTCTAAATTAATTCTATATTATCTTGGCTAGTTTAAACAGACACCTTTTGATTTAAAATATACACATTTTAACAACACATATCTCAACTCAAAAGAATTAAGAACAGGCTATTCCTACCATTCAGGGATAACGTATTAAAATTTTGATATATTTTTTAAAAGATTATTTATTTATTCATGCAAGCGCGTGCCCATCAGCGTGTGTGTGTATTCCTCCTGTGAGATACCTGGGCTGGCTCAGACTATGGTTTTTTCTTTGAATGCTTTCCTCTTGTCATGGTTGATAAGACTATTTTTTATTCTTCCTTCTTTTTCCTCCTCCTCCTTCTTTCTTCTTCTTATCAAGACATAATAGACAAATTAAAAATTGGTTATTTTTAAAGTGTGCAACTTGATGTTTGATATACATATACATTGTGAAATGATCATCACAATCAAGAACTTAAGATCTACCCTCTTAGCGAATTTTAAGCACACAATACAGTGTTGTTAACCATGGTCACACTGTGCATTAGTTCTCCAGAGTTGATTTGTCTTAAATAACTAAAACCTTGTACACTTCAGCCAACATCTCCCTGTTTCTCCTCCACGCCTCAAATCCCTATCAACTACCGTTCTACTTTGTGCACCTGGGAGTTCCACTATTTCATTTGTATTTATTTATTTTGAGACAAGATCTCACTCTGTCCTCCACGGTAGAGAGCATTGGCATCAATATAGCTCATTGCAACCTCAAACTCCTGGGCTCAAGTGATCCTTCTACCTCAGCCTCCCAAAGTGCTAGGATTATAGATGTGAACCACTGTGCCCAGCCCTGCTATTTTAAATTCCACATATAAGTGAGATCATGCAGCCTTTGTCTTTCTGTGCCCTGTTTATTTCATTTAACATAATGTTCTCTAGGTTCATCCATGTTGCTGGAAATGGCAGAATTTCCTTCTTTTTAGCTGGGTGCAGTGGCTCACGCCTGTAATCTCAGCACTTGGGAGGCCAAGGAAGGTGGATTGCCTGAGCTCATAAGTTTGAGACCAGCCTGAGCCAGAGTGAGACCTTGTGTCTAAAAATAGTTGGGCACTATGGCCGGCGCCTGTAGTCCCAGCTATTTGGGAGGCTGAGGCAAGAGAATCGCTTAAGCCCAAGAGTAAGCCCAAGAGTTTGAGGTTGCTGTGAGCTGTGACCCCACAGCACTCTACCCAGGGCAACAAAGTGAGACCATGTCTCAAAAATTTTTTTTTCTTCTTTTCTAATATTTCATTTTATGTATGCACACATACATGTCAATACATTGGATATACATATGCACATGTATACGAGTCTGGCAATTAAGTTTACAAATTCATTCTAGAAAAAGTGCTACATACCTCATTGCTGAATATCACTACAGTCACCTTCCAAGTACTCCCCTTGGGAAGCTGTGCACTGGCGCCAGCTCCTAGTCCACCATTCAAAGCAGTTTTGGAACTCTTTTTCTGGAATGACCATCAGAGCTGTCGTCATACATGGTCTGACAATTAAGTTAGTGAACTTGCCATTGTGCACTTACATTGGCAGCCTTGGGCAAACAAATGAGTAAAGGTCCATATCTTGGTATTGTCCGTGTTTTACAGCTATGTTTGTGTCCACAGGTGGCAGTGTCTTGCTGCGTGGCATTCATTACTGTTGCTGCATGTCTTTGCGCTGTATGATGGCAGCTCTGATGATCATTCCAAAAAGAGTTCCAAAATTGCCTTGAAGGGCAAACTAGGTACAGGCATTGGTGCATGCCCGATGGGATAATTCTAAGGTGACTGTAGTGATATTCAGCATTAAGGTATGTAGCACTTTTTCTAGGATGAGTTTGCACACTTTTCAGACATCATATACATGTATACACATATATGTCTACACACGTACGGATATCACATTTTCTTTATCCATTCATCTGTCCATGAACATTTAGTTTGTTTCTGTATCTTGGCTATTGTGAGTAATGTTGCAATAAAAATGGGAGTGCAGATATCTCTTCAAGATGCTAATTTTATTTCCTTTGGATATTTACCCAGAAGTGAGGTTGCTGGGTCATATATATGGCAGATTTATTTTTAATTTTTGAGGAATCTCCATACTATTCCCCAATGGCTATACCAATTTACATTCCCACCAACAGTATACAAGGGTTCCCTTTACTTCACACCCTTGCCAATAATTTTTTGTTTTATCTTTTTGATGATAATCATCCTAAGAGGGTTGAGGTGATAACTCATTTTGGTTTTGATTTGTATCCCCCTGGTGATTAGTGATGCTGAGAACTTTTTCATTTCTTGGCTGTTGGAATGCCTTTTTGAGGAAGGTCTATTCAGATCTTTTGCCCGTTTTTAAATCAAGTTGCTTTTTTTTTGCTACTGAATTATTTGAGATCCTTATATTTTAGATACTAACAATTTATTAGAATATATAGTTTGCAAATATTTCTCCCAGGTTATTTTTCACTCTGTTAATTGTTTGCTGTGCAGAAGCTTTTTGGTTGAGTGCAATCCCACTGTCTTTGTTTTTCTTGCCTGCACCTTTGGCATCATATCCAAAAATTCCTTTCCTAGACCAAAGTCAACAAGCTGTCCTATGTTCTCTTCTAGCAGTTTTACTGTTGCATCTCTTATGTTTACATCTTTAATGTATTTTGAGTAAAATTCTGTGACTAGTGTACAAGTTCAATTTTATTCTTCTGTATGTGAATACTCAGTTTTTCTAACACAACGTATTGAAGAAACTGTTCTTTCCCTATTGTGTATTCTTGGCACCTTTACCAAAACTCAATTGACTTAAGTATATGGATTTATTTCTGGGGCCATTAGAATTTTGATATGAATTACACTGACTCTAAAAATCACTTTGGGGTTTGGCGCCTGTGGCTCAACAGGCTAAGGCGCCAGCCATGTACACCTAAGCTGGCGAGTTCAAATCCAGCCCAGGCCCGCCAAACAACAATGATGGCTGCAACCAAAAAAGTGGCCGGGCATTGTGGCAAGCACCTGTAGTCCCAGCTACTTGGGAGGCGGAGGCAAGGAGAATCACTTGAGCCCAGGAGTTGGGGGTTGCTGTGAGCTGTAATGCCACAACACTCTATCCAGGGTGACAGCTTGAAGCTCTGTCTCAAAAAAATTTAAAAAAAATCACTTTAGACATTTTAACAATATTAATTTTTACAATCGTGAACACAGGATGTCTTTCTATTTCTCTTTGTCTTCTTTAATTTCTTTTATCAATGTTTTATAATTTTTAGCACACAAGTATTTCACCTCTGGTTAAGTTTATTGCAATGTATTTTATTCTTTTTGTTGTTATTATAACTAGGATTATTTTTCTTAATTTCCTTATTAGTTTGTTGTTCGTATGTAGAAATGCCATTGATTTTTTTAAACACTAACCTGCTTTCACTTTATTTTTCTGTTTATACATTCTCCTGCTCCTGGATTTGGACACAGAACATGATGTGAGCTCAGCAGACCTGCTTAGAGCCCTGGACCATATTTTGTCAGTTTCCCTTTTCTTGACCCCCACCCTGTGGAGAATGGGGCTCCCACAGCCTGGGAGATGCTCAGGGAGCTACCCCCCAACCACTTCTCCTCCTTTAAACAACATTCTTTTCACCTGGCAGAAGTCAGGTAGCCCATGCATTCTTTTCTTATTGCCAAGTGCACAGTTTTTCCTCTTTAAGGTTGATCTTTACCCCATGTGCTAAGACTTACATCATTTAGCACCTTGTTAAGATGCTATATAAATAAAGCTATTTCCATGATTCAGTACTGGCTGCAGCCGTTGGCTGTGTCAGCCCTCCCAATCCCATCCTATTCTTTGTCTCTTGTGTGTTTTATGTCTTTCATGTCCTTTCTCATTTCCCACCATTCCCACTCAGGTCATGAATGGATGTTGAATGTTGTTAAATGTTTTTTTTCCGTGTCTATTGAGACAGTTGTGTGATCTTTATCCTTCATTCTGTTAAAATTATGGTATATAACATTGATTTGTTTATGTTAAACCATTCTTGCATTCCAGGGATAAATCCCACTTGGTCATGAGTACACATATAATCCCTTTTATGTGTTGTTGAATTTGATTTACTATTATTTTATTGAGAATTTTTGCATATATGTTTGGCAAGGATATTGACCTGTAGTTTTCTTTCTTTTGTTTTTTTGTTTTTTTTTTTAGAGACAGAATCTCACGTTGTCACCCTCAGTAGAGTGCCATGGCATTACAGCTCACAGCAACCTCAAACTATTGGGCTTAAGCAATTCTCTTGCCTCATCCTCCTGAGAAGTTGGGACTACAGGTGCCCACCACAACACTTGGGTATTTTTAGAGACAGGGTCTTGCTCTTGCTCAGGCTGGTCTTAAACCTGTGAGCTCTGGCAATCCACCCACCTCTGCTTCCTAAAGTGCTAGGATTATAGGTGTGAGTCACCATGCCTAGCCTAGGTTCACTGATTATAATAAATGTACTATGTAAATAGTGGGGGACTGTGTGCATATGTGAGGGCAGGGGTATGTGGGAATTCTGCTTAATTTTGCTGTGAACCTAAAACTACCCTAAAAAATAAAGTCTATGTGGATGCCACAAACCAATATTAAGTAGGAAGGTTATGGCAATAAATGCCTATATTAAAAAATAAGATCATATATACAAACATATGGTCATAAAGTAATGTGATAGAAATTGGAGGAGGAGGGGAAGGAAGTAAGATAAAAAAATTACCTATTGGGTATAATGTATGCTATTCTGGTGACAGGTGCACTAAAAGCCTGACTTCAACATTATACAATTAATCCATGCAGCAAAAAATACTTATATCCCATAAATCTTTTCAAATTTTATTTATTTATTTTTCTTTTAAAAAAATTTTGTTTTTTCTTTTGAGGCAGAGTCTCACTGTGTCACACTGGGTTGAATGCCATGGCATCATAGCTCACAGCAATCTCAACTGCTTGGGCTCAGTAATCCCTTTACCTCAGCCTCCTAAATATCTGGAACTATAGATGCCTGCCACAAAGCCTGGCTGGGTTTTCTATTTTTAGTAGGGGAGGGGTCTCACTCTTGCTCAGGCTGGTCTCAAACTCCTGAACTCAGATATTTCACCCACCTTGGCCTCCCAGAGTGTTGGGATTACAGGTGTGAGCCTCTGTACCTTGCCCGAGTTGGCTTTTTGAAAAAACAAACAAAATCGATAAACTCTTATCTAGACCAAGAAGAAAAAAAGAGTCAAGTAAATAATATGAGAAATGAAAATGGAGACATTACAATGGATGCCTCAGATATAAAAGGATCACAAGGGACTACTATGAATAATTATAAAAAAAAAAAGATTAATGAACCTACACAGATACATCATTATCATTCTAAGTACATAGGTTACATTAAGGTTTATTTTTGGTGGTGTACATTCTTTGGATTTAGACAAATGTACAATGACATATATCCACCATTATAGTATGATACAGAATTATCTCAAAGTCCTGAAAATTCTCTGTTGTCTGTTTATGCATCCCTTTCTCCTAATCCTGGCAACCACTGATCATTCAATTTTGATGTATTTCTAAGTTTGTTCTATGTATGTACATTTATTAATGTTGTTACAAAACAGACACATACTGTGCATGCAATTTTGTTTCCTTTAAAACTTTTTAGAATTTTACATTATGGAAAATTTCAAACACATATAAAAAGTAGAAAGAAAACTATAATAAATCTCCATGTGCTCAGTAGATGGCTTCAATAGTTATCAACATTTTGCCAGCTGGGTTTCATCTATCGGCCCCCTCTCCATTTTTTCTGAAGTATTTTAAATCATCATGTCATTCATCCATAATATTGAAATATGTATATGTGTAGACTGCTTTCTGCATTTAACATGACATCATGAATATTTTCCCATTTTATTTACTAAGGTTGGAAACATTACCATTAACCACCACCAAATATGGTCATTGTCTGCATGGATGGCAAACCTTTGGATAAGTCTTTGATTATTTCCTTAGTATACACCTCTAGAAATAAATTATAAATAAAAGGGTCAGAATTTTTGAGGCAGCAATATCATCATGAAGTTGTATCAATTTCTACTCCAATCAGTAGGATGTGAAATGACCTGTTTTTTGAATCTGCCCCAAATCTGGGTATTATCACTTGTATTGGTCAGGGTTCCGTTGCAGATAACAGAAGTCATTCTAGCTGGAAGCAGATTTAAAACCAGTTCTTAGGAAGTTATTAGAAGATTTGAAGGAGCTATTTGAGATTCCAGAAATGAAAACAAGAACCATATTACAAAACTAGTTTGCAAAGGGAGCCACCTTTGCCACAGTTTGGAAGCCTACAAATAAGGAAGTTGCTAAGACGTGCATAGAACTACAGTTCCACAGAGGCCAGGCAACAGTTTTCATTTCCAGTTAAATGGAACTATAGTCATGTTCCCTGATGGAAACATTCCTTCCTTAGGAAAAAAGAACTCTAGAGCAGATGAGTCCAAACTTAAGACAATGAAAAGCAAAACTTGGCAGGAATTACTAGGGGTGAGGTTGGGAGTGGCCCTACTCACAATTATCATTCCTGTTTTTGCTCCTCGATTCCCAAGAATCCTGGCTGTATAGTGGTCATTGACTTATAGTATCTGTTGCATCATGGAGGGCATTATCCTACCCCCAGAGATGTTGCTATTTAGCAGGGAATAGAGCTGAATCTTCACAAGGCCATCCTGCCACTCTATGAGACCAGATGCTTCAGGGTGATGGTGAACACAGAACCAGTTAATTCCATGGGTGAACACATTGCTGTATTTCATTTGCTGTCAGATGCAATCCATTGTGGAATACTATGACATTGAAAAAGCCCGTTAAGTCCATAGAGGGTGGGTTTCGCCGGGAAGGCAAATCTGTATACAAAGTAAATGTTGATTCCAGTGACAACAAAGTGCTATCCCTTCCAATATGGAAGTGACCCAGTGAAAACAATCTAACACCATAAGCTAGGTTGTTCTTCTGGGGAATGGGGCCACACTGGAAGCTCATTGTTGACCTTTGCTGTTGTCAGTTTGAGTTGTGGGGTTCATGTTGCTAAGCCTTTACATATTTTCCATTTCTGCCACTTTGGCCATTTTTTCAAGATTTTTGGGGTTAAGGAGAGGGGTCACTGGAGGAGGTACCACCAGTGATGTTGGTGGAACAGGTTACGTTGTTGGTATGATGATTAAGATTTTTCTCTGTCAAGGCTGCTCTTTGGTAAGCAGTCATACAAAATACAAATATCTTCACATCCAGGGCTGATTCAGAGCAGTCTCTCCACATACCTCTTCTTAGACTTCCTTGGCACTGATTTTCTACTCATATTGCTTCCAAGTCCCTAACTATTTGGTCAAACAATTAACCCATAAATCAGTATAGGTCTGTACCCCTCACTACTTCTTTTCCTAGGCAGAATAAGTGATTCAGGCATACTGCTTAGCTCTGCCTACTGAGAGGATGTCCTTTCTCACAGTCCTTCAGGATCATAGATGAATACTATGTTAGTTGTGTATTGCTAACTAAACATGCAAAACAACATCTTGTTCCTGAATCTGTTATTTGGGCAACATTAAGCATGGGTGGTTTATATCTATTCTATATGGGATCAGTTATGAAACATGACTGGAGTCTGGAGGAGGAACTTTCAATTTGGCTCATTTGCATAACTGGAAAGTTGGTGCTGGATTATTGGCTGATAATTAGCTGGGATTGTGGGTCTGATCTCTATTCCCCTTCATACGTAATCCTCTCCACATGCTACTTCTGGGTTCTCATAGCATGGTGAGGTTCCTAAACTGAGTTCCCATGAATGCTGGAAATCACATAATATCACACCTCCCTTACTCTATTGGTCAAGGCAGAGGTTCAACAGAAGGGTACATAGACTCTAATTCCTGATGAGTGAGTGTCAATGGTCTAGAAGCAAACATAGGACAAGAGATATCACTGTGGCCTTCTTTAGGAATAGACTCTTCCACAATGCAGGTTAGGAGAAAGGAACAGTAAAGCAGGTGTAGGGGCCACAGGCACCTGGGCCTTTAACTCATGAAGTTTACCTGTGTCTTCTGGATTTACCTGGTCTCATATATACCCGTTCCACCTGAGAGGAAGTGCTGCTGTGCATGCTGAAATTTGCGACCAGACAACACTCAGTTCATGATGGGTCATTCAGGTCACTTGGTGACCTGTAGGCAAGAGTTTCATCCCTACTACTGTCTATTGGCAAACCATAGCCATTTTCAAAAGGGGAATAGTTATCAGCAGAGGATGGCATAACTTAAAATCCTAAATGTCTAGACAGTGAATCATCTATAGGGGCTTGTCAAAGTCTCCATATAACCCCCTTATCTGACACAGACACTTTAAGCATTGTATTGGTCAAGATTCTCCAGAGAGACAGGGTTAATAGGGATACATATGGGGAAATGAGTGGGGATTGATTGTGTGAATTGGCTCACAAAACTATAGAGGCTGAGAAATCCCATGATGGGCTGTTGGAAAGCTGGAGACCCAGGAAAGCCAGTGGCATGGCTCAGTTCAAGTTCAAAGGCCTTAGAATCAGGGAAATCAATGATGCAACTCTTCACCCAAGGCCAAGCCCACCAGGGGTCAGTGGGGGCTGCTGGTGCAAAGCCCATATTCCAAAGGTCAGGGAGCCTGGAGTTCTGAGGAAAAGAAGGATGTCCCAGTTCTAGAAGAGAAACAGGGAATTTGCCTTTCTTCTGCCATTTTGTTCTATCTGGGCCTTCAGTCAGTCAGATGGTGCTTGTTCACTCTAGGTGAGGGCAGACTCTCCTTACTTGGTCCACTAAGTAAAATGCCAATCTCTTCTGGAAACACCCTCACAGATATACTTGGAAATAATGGCAAAGGCAACTCAGGACCAGTATACTTCTCCCTGGCAGGGTTAGGGATTGATCTTCAGGGGCCCAGGGATAGGCCCACAGGCCAGATCCCATACCCCCAGGTCTCCATCACTTTGCTCAGGAGCACGGAGCAGAGATTTGTGAATTAGTCTCAGGATGTAAAAGTGCCTGCCTGGAAAGATCAGCAGAGACAGTGCAGTGTAAGTACCAGCTGCAGCATGCTCACAAGGTACCCCTTTCCCTATAGAAGGGCCATATTCTCAGCTCAGGCCAGAATCTTGGGCAAGGAACCTCTCAGCCTGCATCACAGTTATGGGGGTAGTTGGCCTGAGAGTAAACTCACCCAACAAAGTCTTACTCAGCCACACTCTCTCATTTGTCTCTGCTGTGGCAGAGAATTTAGACTCACCGGAAGTTCCATGGCCCCACCTACCACCTGGAGCAATCAATTGCTTCTCCTGAGGGACTAGACCCAGTCACAGGACCCCAAAACATTGCAGCTTGTTCCTTCTGGCAAGTTCTACCTACTGACAGGAAGATCAATTTGCATGCCCTTTGTAGCATTCACTGACTCAATTACACAAGATGTGATATAGTCTTACCCACAAGCATCACGCACTGGCTCAGAGATTAAACTGGGCATGCTATAATCTAAAAAAAAGGAAAATCCAAAAATGAGAAGCAAAAGCTGCTCCAGATGAGAAGGAATTAGCAAAAAATCTATAGATACATGAAAAATTCAAGGGAAAGGACACAGCCCCAAAGAAAACAATAACTCCATACCAATGGAAGCCAGCCAAAATGAGAATATTGAAATGACTGATAAAGAAGTCAAATATGGAATATAAGGAAGTTCAATGAAATACAAGAAAAAATAGAAATCTAACAAAGAAACCACAGAAACAATGTAGGAAGTGAATGAAAAATTCACTAAAGAAATAAAAGTACTGGGTGACTCCTGTGGCTCATTGAATAGGGTGCCGGCCCCATATACCGAAGGTGACGGGTTCAAACCTGGCCTCAACCGAACTGCAAAAACCCCCAAAAATAGCCAGGCGTTGTGGCAGGCACCTGTAGTCCCAGCTATTCGGGAGGCTGAGGCAAGAGAATCGCCTAAGCCCAGGAGTTGGAGGTTGCTGTGAGCTGTGTGACACCACAGCACTCCACCAAGGGCAATAAAGTGAGACTCTGTCTCTACAAAAAAAAGAAAAAGAAAAAAGAAAGAAAGAAAAAAAATTACTAAAAAAAGAAATTAAGCAGAGCTTCTGGAAATGAAAACTTCATTCAAGGAAATGCAAAACACAGTGGAAAGCCTTAAGAATAGTCTTGATCAGACAGAAGAAAGAATGTCAGAGCTAGAAGACAACACCTTTGAATTAAACAAGTCAGTCAAAGAAAAAGAACAGAGAAATAAGAGGAACAAAAAGCCTACAAGAAAATATGGGATTATATATAGAGGCCTACATAAGAACTATATAGGCCAGGTATGGTGGCCTGCACCTGTAATTGCAGCACTCTGGGAGGTCAAGGTAGAAGGATCACTTGAACTCAGGAGTTTGAGACCAGCCTAAACAAAGTAAGATACCATCTCTACTAAAAATAGAAAAATGAACTGGGTGTGGTGGTGGGCACCTATCATCCTAGCTACTCAGAGGCTGAAACAGGAGGAATATTTGAGCTCAAGAGTTTGAGGTTGGTGTGAGCTAGGTTCAGGCCATGGCACACTAGCCTAGGTGACAGAGTGAGACTCTGTCTCAAAAATAAAGAAACAGGGCGGCTCCTGTGGCTCAGCGAGTAGGGCGCCGGCCCCATATACCGAAGGTGGCGGGTTCAAGCCCGGCCTCGGCCGAACTGCAAAACAAAAAAAAATAGCCGGGTGCTGTGACGGGCGCCTGTAGTCCCAGCTACTAGGGAGGCTGAGGCAAGAGAATCGCTTAGGCCCAAGAGCTGGAGGTTGCTGTGAGCAGTGTGACGCCACGGCACTCTACCCAGGGCGATAAAGTGAGACTCTGTCTCTACAAAAAAATAAAAATAAAAAAAAAAAACACAAGAACTTTATATATCTCTGAGGGTGAAGGAGAAAATAGATAGGGGTTGGAAAACTTATTTGAGGGAATACTTGAGTAAAATTTTTCTAGGTCTTGCTACAAATCTGGAAATCCACATACTAGAAGCACAATGGTCTCCTGGGAGGTTCATCATTAAGAGGCAAACACCACGCAGACAGTCATCTGACTGGCCAAATTAACACAAAAGAAGAACTCCTATGAACCATAAGTGAAGCATAAGGTAACATATAAAGGAAAACCCATCAGACTGACTTCAGAATTCTCATCTGAGATTTTTACAAGCAAAAATGGACTGGGGCCCCATTCTTAGTCTTCTCAAACAGAATAATGGCCAGTTAGAATTTTGTATCCTGAAAATCTGAGTTTCTTATATAAGGGAGAAATAAAGACTTTCTCACACAAGCAAATGCTGAGGGAATTTGTCAAGACCAGATTTGCCCTGCTGGAAGTATTCAGCTCGGTACTAAACACTGATCAGCACAATAGGCACCTACCAGTGTAAAACCATCCAAATACTAAAGTTCGCAGTCTAGCTACCACAATGGTTCAAGAGGTAAAACAAAGCAGTGAACTGCTTGAGTTCATGCTACTCAACAGGATGAACAGAAATTCATCTCACGTATCAATTCTTTCAATAAATGTGAATGGCTTGAAATTCCCTTTCAAAGGACATAGGCTGGCTGAGCAGATTAAAAAACACAATCTGGGCTCAGCGCCTGTGGCTCAACAGGCTAAGGCGCCAGCCACATACACCTGAGCTGGCGGGTTCGAATCCAGCCCGGGCCCGCCAAACAACAATGACGGCTGCAACCAAAAAATGGCCGGGCGTTGTGGTGGGCGCCTGTAGTCCCAGCTACTTGGGAGGC
>CAUYON010056289.1:0-27879 GCA_963573935.1 Arctocebus calabarensis
GTCCCAGCTACTAGGGAGGCTGAGGCAAGAGAATGGCTTAAGCCCAAGAGCTGGAGGTTGCTGTGAGCAGTGTGACGCCACGGCACTCTACCCAGGGCGATAAAGTGAGACTCTGTCTCTACAAAAAAAAAAAAAAAAAAATCCTTTGATTAAAGCAGCAGCATATGCCGTATGTCTATTTAGTGAGCGTAAAAATATATATTGAGAAAAGGAATCCTATAAATCTAAGCTTCAAAGTTCCAGATTTAACCAAAGGCCGGCGATAGTAACTTAGAGCACGAGTCAAGGCAGAAAATTATAATTAAATGCCAGCTGGCCTAGAAAGTGTCATCATAAGGTGGCCCTTGAGGGGACTTTTCTGGAGTTTTTTTGTTTGAGACAGCGTCTTACTGTGTTGCCCTGGATAGAGTGTTGTGACATCAGCCTAACTCACAGCAACCTCAAACTCCTGGGCTCAAGTGATCCTCCTGCCTCAGCCTCCCAAGTAGCTGGGACTTCAGGCACCTGCCATGATGCCCAGCTGGTTTTTCTATTTTTAGTAGATATGGGGTCTCACTCCTACTCCATCTGATCTCAAACTCCTGAGCTCAAGTAATCCACCTGCCTTGGTCTCCCAGAGTGCTAAGATTACAGGTATGAGCTAGGGCATACAGCCTTGTAGGTGGACTTTCATATTTCAAAAATATTTCCCCAAGAATAGGGAGAAGCAATTGCCAGGAAAGTTAATCCCAAGGGCTCAAGGCCCACATTTGGTTCCTTACTCTCAGTGACCACCCTTCCAAGTGGCTTTCTTATCTCCTAACAAGGTCCCTCCAAAGCACAGAGAAGGAAGGGAGAATTCCTCACTAGCCAGTTTTTTGTTTTTGTATTTTTTTGAGATAAGAGTCTTACTTTGTTACCCTCGGTAGAGTGCTGTAGGGTCATAGCTCACAGCAACTTCCTACTCTTGGGCTCAAGTGATTCTCCGGCCTCAGCCTCCCAAGTAGTTGGGACTACAGGCGCCTGCCACAATGCCCGGCTATTTTTAGAGATGGGTCTTGCTCTGGCTCAGGCTGGTCTCAAACCCATGAGCTCAGGCAATCCACCTGTACCTAGCCCCCTCACTAGCCAGTTTTATGGAAGCTGCTGAGTTCTCTTACTTCTTCCTACATCTAAAGAAGGGTACTCCTACCTGGATTCTTACCATCCCTGTACAGAGCTTCTCAAACTGTACCATGCACAAGAATCCCTGGATCTTGTCAAAATGCAAACGCTGATGCAGGAGGTCTGGTGTGGGGTTGAGATTCTGCATTTCTAATAAGCTCCTAGTAAAGCTGATGCTGCTAGTCCAGAGACTAGATATATATTTTAACTCTCTGGTCTAAGTCAGAAGGAATGGAGACCACACTTTGAGCAGTAAGCCCCTACTGACGATTTCCCAGATAGATCTGGGCTCAGCCTACTTCCTCAGCTTAAGCTCAGACAATGGGCCAAATCTCATCAAATGGGAGGGCTGAGATGGCTTGGCTTTCAGAAAACCCTTACTTCTTGGCTCACTAGTGATTAATTAGCAAATGATCCCACCGGAACCCTAAAGGACCCCAATGATTTAACGTTCCTATAGAAAAGGTTCATTTGCCATAGTGACCAGAGGAATTGGCCCTGATGCCTGAGCTGCCGGATGGGAATTCTTTGTATCACCATAATTGCCCTGGGGTGCCTGAAAAAGGGAAGCAGCACCAAAGATTCTATTCAGAAACAGAACTTTAACAACACTAATAAATCAACCCCTGAACAGTAATTGCAGATTGGCTTCCACGAGAGCTGACACTGGAAGAAAGGTGTGAGGGTAGAGGACAGAGGCGGGAGGTCATTCTAAGAATCAGAGAAGGATAAACAAAAGGTGGGGATAAGTAACTATAACAAGAAAGATGGAAGAAATAGAGGACTTCAAAACATATATAAAAATTTGTAGAATAAAGAACATTTCTAGAAAATGAATATGTAGTTATAATAAACAAAATGGCAAGGAACGGGCCGAGTCCTACCGCTGTTGCTGGCAGCCGGTCCCAGAGGCCCCTGAACAATGGTAGCGGGCGCTGTGCTGCTCACGCCCCCCACCTGATACTGTCTGGACCCCGAGGGGTGTTAATGAGGCTGGGTGGAGAGGCAGACTCCATTTGTCATCACTGACACTCAGACGGGCAGTCAATCAGACACCAGCTCTGCTGTGTATAAACACCTTCCATCCTCAGCCATCCAGGGAGGCAGGTGTGAGAGATCTGGTCACGGTCAGTTGGACAATCTGATAAAGCCTTCCTGGGGTCACTGTGGCCCAAGAATAGCCCCGGCATAATTAGACCAGGCGGAGGGGCTGTCAGGCAATCTAGGCGGAAATAACAGGGCCTCTGACAATCAAAGGGAAATCCAACTGAGGGGGCGGGTGGGGAGGGGGACATTTGTTGTAGGAGTGGACAGTGGGGGAGGGGAGCCTTCCCCGAGGCTGGCTGGTGACTCTGGCAGGGCTGTGCAGCTCATTATGCACGCCCCAAAGCGGGGCGGCTGCTATCGATCACTATCGGGGGTCTCGGGGGATTCATCATTATGTAGCAGGGCCTGGTGCCGCGTGCTCTGCTCTCTCCATAATCGCAGGAACATGGCAACGACGCATCCTTGCCAGTGGAAGAACATGGGGGCCCTTTTTATCCTTCTTTTAATTATCTCACAAGCCTCTTAGCCAGGAAGGTATAGAAACAATAAAAAAGACCCAAATAGATACGCAGTTTACAAAAGGCTTTCTATACACATTCTCTCATGGAGGCTAGGTGAGGGTTGACGTAAGGTAGGACAGCTGGGAATGTGGGAGATGGCTGCCCTGCCCTCTTTGGTCCTGTCATACATGCACAAAATGCCAGATCCACTCAGGGATTGCACCCTTTCTAAGAGCTGGATAAAGCTCTCTGACCCCTCCCCCAGCACAGGACTCCACAGCATCTGAATTGGCCGGCAGCCTCTCTCTGCTTTCTGGGAAGGTACACCCAGGACACTGAAGGCCACCACTTCCATGATCCTTTCTTCTTTTCTTGAGCTAAAAGCTGCCCCGCCCCCCTGCAGCTTATACCTATAACTGGAATGGTCTATGGGCAGCCTCTTATCCTTGGCCCCCGGGTGCCCTGGACTGGGAGTTGACCTCTGCCATAGCTCCAAAATAAATTTGATTCTATGACCCAACACAACAGAAGGGAACATGGTGGTGGGAGTACAAAGGAGATTTATACAGCACATTTATAAGAAAACACTATAACGATCTATAGTCCCAGCTACTCAGGAGGCTGAGATAGGAAGATCACTTGAGGCCAAGAGTTTGAGGCCAGCCTGGGCAACATAGAACCTGTCTCAAAAAAAAACTTTAACTAAAAATTAAAATAAAATGGCTCGGCGCCTGTGGCTCAACGGGCTAAGGCGCCAGCCATGTACACCTGAGCTGGCGGTTTCAAATCCAGCCCGGGCCCACCAAACAACGATGACGGCTGCAACAACAACAACAACAACAAAAATGGCCAGGCATTGTGGTGGGTGCCTCTAGTCCCAGCTACTTGGGAGGCGGAGGCAAGAGACTTGCTTGAGCCCAGGAATTGGAGGTTGCTGTGAGCTGTGATGCCACCGTACTCTATCCAGGGGACAGCTTGAGGCTCTGTCTCAAAAAAAAAAAATTAAAATAAAAAATTAAAAAAGATCACACTTTACAACCTTAGGTTCCTTTCCTAACATTCCAGTGCCCGCCTCTGGGTCCTCCATTCCTGTTTTTGGTTCTTGCCATCCCATTTTCATGGTGTTTCT
This sequence comes from Arctocebus calabarensis, assembly GCA_963573935.1. Taxonomy (NCBI): domain Eukaryota; kingdom Metazoa; phylum Chordata; class Mammalia; order Primates; family Lorisidae; genus Arctocebus; species Arctocebus calabarensis. The sequence continues at coordinate 3,820 of CAUYON010056289.1, forward strand.
GCCCCTCCTCTCATTCCCACCAAAACAAAAGCCTTTTAACTATTATTCTCAATATAAACTTTTAAGCTTGGAAACTTAAAAACACATTCGAGGACATTATGTTGAGTCTGACAAGCCTCTCTCAAAAGCTTATATATTGCATGATTCCATATAAATGGAATCATTTCTATGACATTCACAGGACAGAACTATCACAATGGAGAACAGATTGGTGGTTGCCAGGGACTGGGGGAGAGGAAGAGTGTGACTGCCAAGCACAGCAGGAGGGAGCTCTTTGGAGGGATGGAACTGTTTTGTATCCCAATCACAGTGGTGGTTACATAGATGTATATATGCATTAGATGCACAGGACCGTACACAGACACCCTGCCGAGTCAATTTCACCATATAAAAATGTAAGAAGTATATGCACCAATAGATGTCTTCAGATGGGGGTGGGGAAACTCTACAACTCTGAAAGATGAATTGGTCCTACTTAGCAAAAAGAGCCAGTTCTTCTCTTCCGGTTTCTGAAGGCAGCTTTCTGCACAACATATAGAGCCTCTCTGCCCAAGCCTGGGTGTCTGTGTACATTACTTGGCTTCAGAGACCCCGTTCCCTTGCATGAACTGTGAATGGTATGCAATGTGAATGATGCCCATTGGCCTGTCTCCTGCAATCACAGGGACATCTAGGGCCTATCATGCAAGCCTCTGGCTACCTTCTAACCTGTCTCCCAGCCACTCCCATCATTTCTCTCACACACTGGCCTTCTAACCCCTCCTTAAATATAGGGTTGGAATATAGGGTTGGAATGCTCCTCCCTACATCTCTGCATGGCTGATTCCCTCTGCTCACTCACATCTCAGATCAAATGTCTCCTCCTTAGGGAAGCCTTTCCTGAGCCCTCTATATATGGCAGCTCAAGTCCCTCCTATTTCCATGGTTGGTTTTTTTTATTTCCTTTTTATGGAACATCTCACTGTCACTTCTCTGTCCCCTACTCTGCCAGAATAGAGAAAGGATGCGAGCCTCCCAAAAAGCCCACCTTATTCACCATTGTAACTTTAATGCCTAGAATGTGACAGAGGCACTCCAAATAGAGTGGACAAACCATGAGGAAGATAGAATGTAAGCAAGATGGGGAAACAGTGGGGCCAGCGTGGTGTGTGGAATCTCAAATCCATGAAAACATTCTTGCAATTTTCAGTTTTATTTTTCTGGATATTTCCGCCAATATTTTATTGTCCAAATGTTCAGATATACAGCAGTTGAAAGCATTTTACAGTGAACACCTGTCCAGCCACCACCTGGCCTATCGCTTACATTGGGCCATGCCTGTATTGTCCCTTACTGTCCATCTGTCCTGTCCCTCTATCCATCCTTTCATCCATCTGATTTTTTCTTCATCAATGTCTATCCAATCATTTAAACATATCCCTTTACATACACAGAAGAAACAAACCAGGAATCAAGTCATTCCTCTGATTATCCTATAATCAAAGATTTCCAACAACCATGTCCTCTAGAAGCCATGTGCTCCTTCCACGTTTTCTGAGCTCTTTAAACAGATCTGAAAAAATTGTGACAGAAGAGAGCCCCACCAGGTGTGTGATGTTTTTCCCACTGCTTCATTAGTCTCCCAGTCATGTTTTCAGCCCGGAAGGAGGGGAAAGGTGGGAGCCAGTGGTTAGGGAGCTCATAGGCCTATAGGGAGGTGACAATGAAGGATGACCCTCAGCCACGTTTCCAAGGTCACTCCCCTACAGGAGTGCTGCTGCATAGATCACTCTGGGGTGCCCAGGGAAGGTGCAGGAGCTGTAACAGAACATATACAGACGCACTCTGCTTTGTTGGCCCGCCGCAGAGCAAACCCTTGCTCTGGATACTCCTGCATCTGGTCCTAACATCAGCAGTGACCTTCACCGTCCTTCTGTGCTTATTAATCACATACTCCCACCTTTACCTCTGCCTTCAAATGAAGACCAGCAACATGACCATTTATACTGAGGAAACGTTTGCTAAATGGGAATCTGCTTTTCTAATTCTGGCATCAACTGACTGAAAAACTGACTCTACCCTTGAAGAAAGTGGGTCAATGGCATAAATCTACGATCAGTTGAGTTCTGACAGGGGTGGCAAAAGCTAACCTAACATCATGCTCATACTTTCAGGTCTGGGAGGTCCAGGAGGACCTGCTTGTCAATTCTCAAACGTCTGTAACAATTTACCCAGCTCCCCTTAACATCAGAGTTTCTACTCTATCTTGGTCTGCTTTTAGAATCTGATGAAGGGTAATGGATCTTCTCCGCAGGAAAAAATAAAGCACACATCAGCACATCTTGTAATTTATTTCAGGGGTTCATCAAGGCATATTCAAAAAAATCTCTAAGTGCCAAAAGCCATGGTTAATGTTAGTTTACTGTTTACTGTGCACTGGACACTGTGCTAACTGCTTGACCTACATTGTTTTATTTAATGTCATTACAACCCAATCATCATTATCCCCCTTCTCAGAGGTAGAAAATGAGGCTTAGAGAGGTCAAGCAATTTGCCTCCTAAAACTACACAACTGTAAGCAACAGAGTTGGAATTTACTCTGGGAGGAAATGTGTGGCATTTTTGAGACCCTACAAGCCAACTATGCTCAGACCATAACTTGAAGCTACCCTGACCCCACGTCTTGCTTCCCATCCAAATGATTTATTCTAGAGTTCAAAGTCAACTGATGAGATGCCCCTACAGGCAGGTCAACTAGAGTGAGTGCTGTGTATGAGCCCAGAGCACGACGCCCCAGGGCAGAACAAGGGAGGCCAAGGAGCAGGTAACTAATACCTGCGAGTTGGTAAACCATTCCCTCGGCAAAGAATATCCCATAAAGAATCCAGCTTCTGGGCCTAATCAGATGAGGTGTGTACTGGCTGTGTGTAAATTTGAATGGCTTTTAGGCAAGGCCTGTAACTTAACCCTAGTCCCCACTATTCCCAGCTGTCTTGCACTATTCCCAATTGTTTTACCTCCAACAGCTTCACTGAAATAAATTAACAAAGATAAACGGCCTAGCCTGTAAAGACACTGGAGAGGGGCTCCTAAATTGCAGCCAGTGAGTTGCATCAAAACTACACAAAAGAATTTTAGATATGGATGAAATCATGAGATGAAATTGAAATTGTCATGTGCTTAAAGTGGAAGAAATGGAATTAGGGCATGTGATGTGTCTTTCTAGTGTGGGACTGGATTTGGGCTAAAGTAGCTACCCCTCCTTTGTTCCCTCCTGTGGATAATTTGCAACCAAAGACAGCACCTGGTGTGAAGGTTTACACCTTACATTATGTCTATAATTATAGAGAATTCCCCCCCTGACCTCAGCAGTCCATGCCATTCCAAGTTACCCCAGGAAAATACTGGTTATAAAAGTGGAGTTCTCCTCTGTGATAGGTGATAGTAGTTGAAGACAGTAGATATTTTAAGAAGCTTCTTAACCACACATGGCAGACTTTCCAGTCATCTACACGTCATCAAGGACAGGGAGCCTCCAAGAAAAACTTCAGAGGAAAAAACACCATGGAACAAAAGAAAAGCATGTGCCGGAGAGGACAAAATCATCTTGACTTGAACACAGACGAGTCAGTGTCTTCCAGAATTCCACGGCCAGGACTAATGGCTAAAATTACCAGCTTAAACTATTTCTCATGTACATTCTCTGAAGCGCTATAAATGGAAACAGTCATACATTTCTTTTTCCCAATAAAGTGTTCCCATTCTTCTTTCCAAGACACAAGAGACTAACACTCATTTAAGACCAACAGAGGAAAAATAGCATTTCACAGCCACCATGCACACCCTGAAAACCTTCATCTGTTGAGTGGCAACTGAGCGAGTGTTTCTCTGTCTCCCTGCAGACAGGAGGGACTGGGGTCTGTCACTATGGGTGAATATCAACGAGCTGCAGATCTCAGTCAAGATCCCCAAGGAAACTGACTAAGTGTTCACAACGCCTGATAACTTTGGGGAATTGAGAAGACAGGAGAATCTTTTTCTAACTGGATCAGAATCAGCTTTGATGTCTTCATCCCAAGTAGACCAGCCTTTCACACAGGGATGGAGGGGGTCTGTAGGCAGAAGGAGGGGAGCCGGCTCCTCTCTCAGCAGAACACGTGCTGTAGACCTGGCCACTCCACTCTCTCAGGGTAGGACAGACGTGGGGAAGTGCTCTCAGGGTTGGGGCATAGGACTGAAAACTATTCCTCCAACCGATGTTTACTTTTTAAATTATTATTTAACACAAACGGGTTGCTTCTGGTTGGGCAAAAAGAATCCCTGCCTGTAGCTAATAAGGGTTATTTTTTTCAAAAAAAGTCTTTTAGATGGGCAGTGCCCGTGGCTCAAAGGAGTAGGACACCGGCCCCATATATTGGAGGTGGTGGGTTCAAACCTGGCCCCAGCCAAAAAAAAAAAGGCTTTTGGATGTGAAGAAGAAGAAAAAAAATTATAAAATGTATGTGGTGGATATATAGGTGATCACTGTATAATTCTTTCAGCTGTACTGTATTTTTTAAAAATTGCCTAAGAAAATGTTGGAAAAAAATTTTTTAAAGCCTCTTAGAATGGCTTACACAAATACAAAGGTACCATTTAAATGAGCACGCTAGGAACCTGAATGCAAGTGATTTGTACATCTAAAACATAAGCCATATATACTAATTTGCTAAGTCACGACCCTAACCCATATATTTTCTAGATCTACTAAACTGGGGAAGGCAGGAGCAAATCTAAATAGACCCTGAGCCAAGTAAACAGTATATTTCATCCTGCTTGAGATGCTGGCCTAAGTCCACTGGACTCAAGGACACATTCCTTCTGTTCATCCTATAACCCTACCCCTACCCCAGCAACAAGGGAAGGAAAAGCCATAGGGTCCTCTGAGAGGACTGGTAGTGATTTAGCAAAGACTCACTTGGAAACTTCTAAAACAGCTGCAGAAGCTACATGCCTTGTGGCACAAAGATGCTCTTTCCTACTTTGTAAATTGGCAAAATGTTGGCCTTTATCTGAAAACAGCCAATTTCCTTAGGGATTCTTTTATTCATGGTCTGAGAAGATGGCAGCCTAGTCAGGGCCAGTGGTCTCTCCTCTGGTCAGAAACCAGTCAATCATTTTGCTTTTGCCCGCTTGTTTGTTGATTGAACAAATATTTATAGAATACTCCCCACGTGCCAGGGTATTTGATAGAAAACAGAAAAATTTCCTGCCTTAAGAATCTAAGATTGGGGCTCGGAACCCGTAGCACAGTGGTTATGGAGCCAGCCATATACACCAAGACTGGCGGGTTTAAACCTGGCCCGGGCCAGCTAAACAACAACGACAACTGCAACCAAAAATAGCCAGGCATTTGTGGCGGGTGCCTGTAGTCCCAGCTACTTGGGAGGCTGAGACAAGAGAATTGCTTCATCCCAAGAGTTTGAGGTTGCTGTGAGCTGGGACACCACGGCGCTCTACCAAGGGTGACATAGTAAAACTCTATCTCAAAAAAAAAAAATCTAAGATTGGTGGGGGTAGGGGGATAGAATGATAGGCAATAAGAAGATACTTATGGCAGACATCAACTGTTGATAGGGGAAAAAATGAAGCCAGGAAAGAGAATGGAGAGGCATGGGGAAAGAGCTTCCTCTTTGGGAGGTCAGGGAGGGCTTCTTGGAGGAGGTGGCAGTGAAGCAGACACCTGTACCAAGGGAAGGAGTGTGCAATGGCGTGAGAATAAAGGAGTCATTGAGGAAGGCAAGTTTGGAAGAACCTCAGATTTCAAATGTCACAAACTGTCTTTGGTCAGGGGAGTGGCATGAGGAGACTGGCAATTTTTTTTTTTTTTAACCAAAGGAAAGAATGACACACAGATTTGCACTTTTAAAACCTGGCTCTAGTTTCAGGGAATAAGTGTGGGGATGGGTAGGAGGTTGTAGACAGAGTGGAGAAGGGAGAATAGCGGCTCAGACTAAGATCACAGCAGTAGAAGTACAGTGTTTTTTGATGGCAGGGTCAACAGCCTGGCTGATGGATTGGGTATGGATGGGAGAAAGAACCATTGAGGATAACTGCTAGGTTTTTGGCAAAGCAACTAAAATGTGTCACTTACTGATGTGGGGAGCACTGGGAAAGAAGCAGGAGAAGTGAAACCAGGGCCTGAATTTGGGGCATGAGACATCTGATGGGGACAGGAGGAAATGATGGGGCTGAGAAGATATCCAGGCTGTCAGGGCAATGTGACAGTCTCAGAACCAGGTCACCTAGAGCTCAACTAGAGAATTGGTGCAGGTGAAGGGGTAGCCCTAGGGCAGAGTGACCCCAGGGCTGGGCCTGAAGAGCTGTCTCAGCCCTCAGGAGGAGAAGGAAGAACTCAAAAAAGGTACAGCAGAGGAGACGCTATTGAGAAAGAATTAGAATGAGGAGTACAGAGCCCCAAATGCCAAGTGAAGGAGCTATTCCAAGGAGCCCCATAACTAGCTGTGTCAACCTGGTAAATGGTGAGGCAAACATGGTACAATGTTACCATTTGTAGATGTGGGTGAAGGATGTATGGGAATTCTTGGTCCTATTTTTACTACTTTCTCTACATCTGAAATTATGTCAAAATCAACATTATTTTTTTCTTCTAATGTTCTCGAGAGACCCAGCAAGATGAGGAACCATATGGGGTTTGTTGATACCTAACAAGAACTCCACTATACTCCACAGTATACAATATACAGTGGAGATAAAATGTTCGTCATTGATGGGGCCAAGAGAAAATGACAGTGACAAAACCATGACACCAACCACTGATAATACTTTCAGGCTACTACTGTTGCACGTGTCTGTAATCACAGCACTTTGGGAGGCTGAGGTACGAGGGCTGCGTGGAGCCAGGAGTTTGAGACCAGCCTGGGCAACATAGCGAGACCCTATCTTTACTAAAAATAAGAAAAATTAGCTGGGCATAGTGAGGTGCACCTGCAGTCCCAGCTACTTGGGAGGCTGAGGGGGACAGATTGCTGAAGTCCAGGAGCTGGAGATTACAGTGAACTATGAGGACACCACTGCACTCCAAACTAAATCACAGAGTGAGAACCTGTCTCTTAAAAAAATGCTTTCCTAGAGTGTCACAACAAGCAGGAACACTGAGCTGGGAAAGCACAACAAGCACGGGATCAAGTGGAAAGACTTCTGGTACCTGCGCGTAAGATAGCATATTTGTTGCTGATGAGAATGATCCAGCAGGGAGGGGAGAAGTACAGGAGCAACAACCCTCCGCAGGCTGGAGGTGGTGGGATCCTGATATACAAGTGGGGAGTTGGCCACAGACAGGAGGAGGCAACGGTCACTCTCTGCATTGAGGGCAGGGTACATGGACAGAGATGCAGGGATAGCGTTTAATTTGGCAAAGGAAATAGTATAAGGAATTCCATTCTGATTGCTTCTATTTTTGCACTAGTATATAAAACAAAGCCTGCAGTTGCCTGTGACAGGGACAGTAGCTGTTTAAGATTTCAGAGGGAAGAGGAGGTGTGAGAAAGTAAGAGTATGAATATGGAATGAATGGGACCATCAGGTAGAGTAGAAGGCACATCTGGAGGTGTGTGACTGCCTCAGTCAGTCTGGGCTGCAAAACAAGTGCCACAGACTGGGCGGTTTACAGACAGAAGTTTATTTCTCATCGTTCAGAAGGCTGGAAGCCTGAGATCAGGGTGCCAGTGTGGTTGGGTTCTAGCGAGGATCCTGTTCTGGGCTGCAAACTGCCCACTTCTCCCCATATCCTCACATGGCAGAAAGAGGGCTAGAGAGCTCTCTGTGGTCCTTTTCATCAGTGTACTAATTCTATTCCCAAGGGCCCCACCCTCATGACCTAATCACCTTCCAAAGGCCCCATCTCCCAGCATCACCACACTGGGGATCAGGACTTCAACATACAAATCCTGCGGTGGGGAACTGGGGACAAGCATTCAGTCCATAAAAGCCAGATATTTAAAATGAAGCCAGAGAGTGTGGTGTGTGCCTGTCCCAGCCACACTGAGCTGCATGGGGGCAGAGGTTGGGTTTAACCAAGGGTAGAATTTTCCAGAAATGGTAAGACAGAGTGAAAGGCAAGCTAGTGTGACAGACCACGAAATCTGAAATCTAAGGTGGAGAGGGAGAGAAGAAAAGATGAGGGGACAGAGGGAGTGAAGGAACTATTGGAGGAGGAGGACAGAAAGAATGAAGCTGGAGAGATGCGGACTGGCGGTCCAGGAGAGGAAGCTTTAAAAAGGTTATTTTAAAGATGATGCAGTGATTGGTCATGACAAGACCCAAGGTATGACCCTGGAGACAGGTCAGATACAGGACAAGGTCACAGACAGGGAGGAGGTCAAGGAGCCAAGAGGCTGACCCTGTGGGCGTTGATGTTGCCGACAATGAGGCCGGAGCTACGGAGAGAGAAAGGCCAAAGGTACGGAGGGCTCTACAGAGCTGCATCTGACAGAAACAAGGACAGAGAGTAGGTACATAATCTGAAAGCTGGAATGCTTCAAATACAGCCTTTTGTTGTTGTTGTTGCAGTTTGGCCGGGGCCGGGTTTGAACCTGCCATCCTCCATACATGGGGCCAGAGCTCTACCTGCTGAGCCACAGGCACTGCCTAATACAGCCTTTTTTTTTTTTTTTTTTTTTGAGACAGAGACTTAAGCTGTCGCCCTGGGTAGAGTGCTGTGGCATCACAGTGCACAGCAACCTACAACTCCAGGGCTCAAGCAAGTCTCCTGCCTCTGCCTCCCAAGTAGCTGGGACTACAGGCGCCCACCGCAATGCCCGGCCATTTTTTGGTTGCAGCCGTCATTGTTGTTTGGCGGGCCCGGGGCTGGATTCGAACCCGCCAGCTCAGGTGTACGTAGCTGGCGCCTTAGCTGCTTGAGCCACAGGCGCCAAGCCGATAGTCTTTTTAAAGGAGAAAATGGTATGGAAATGAGAATAAGGACAGTCTTGACCCATTATCCAGGCTTTGGAGAAATAAACAACCGCAGCTTGAGAAGGCTGAAAGGACAGCAATGTCCTCCAGAGAACAGGCAGGTTTCACTACAACAAGCTGGTGAAGGAAATCTTGTTTAACCAAGAAAAAGCCTAACTTCTGGACAAATCTGACACGCTCAAAGACCTAGAAAAACTTACCACCATATCCTACTCATGCGTTGTAAGAAGATGTTCAATAAGTTCAGCTTTTAGTCCCATCAATAATTAAGGTAGAAAAGGCCTGACCATGCAAAGAACACACCTTTGAAAAGCATTTCACAAAGGAAATGTGGGTTAGCCTTGACCCTTTCCATGTACCTGCATGTCCTCTTTTTAGCCTCATACACACAGTAAGTCTTTCCTCAGATTTATGAATGAACTTGCTTTTCCTTCCAAGTCCGATGCGCTTCAAATCTCTGAGCCTTCATCTTGCTCTCCGTCCGATCTTTTCAACTACATTATTTCTTAAGTGGTTAACTTAGAAGCCATCTAAATTTTGGGTAACCTTTTCTAACACACTTTAGGGCAGAATATCTTAAAATGAAAACATTCTGTAGGGAGTTTCCAGCCAGGCGTAAACACATAATGCATCCAGTTTTAATAGTCTCACTCAAACTCAGTGCCATAGTTTGAATGTGTCCCCTCCTAAATTCAGGTGCTGCTGATATGGTGGCATTTAAGAGATGGTAAGGTCATAAGGCAGTGGTTCTCAACCTCCCTAAAGGAGAACGGCTGTCACAAGGGCTGGGATTAAGGCCCTTGTAAGACAGGCTTCACCTAGCTTTCTACCCTCTTGCCCTTCCGGCTGTCATCATGCGAGGACACCACGTTCTTCCCCTCCAGGGATGCAGCCCTCACCAGACAACTGAACTTGCTGGCACCTTGACTTTGAGTTTTTAGCCTCCTGAATGGGAGAAATAATTTCTCTTCTTTTCAAATTAACCAGTCTCAGGTATTCAGTCATACAGCAGCACAAACACAGATGATCAAGAAGCCAAATGACTTGCTTAAGACCACACGTGGTATGTACAAAACAGAATCAAAACCCAGGACAACTGGCTATGCACTACTCTGACATCCACAACAAAATATATATCCACATTACATTGCCAAACGCCAACCAAACTCAATCACTCATGGCACACTTTTACCATAAAACCTAAGGCCTTAATTTCTGCCTTTAAAACAGAAAAGATCATAGAAAGAAACTTGGAGGAAAAAAAAAATCTTCTCTCTTCTTTTAAACCAATTACTTTTGAAAGTCATTTTTCTTTCTGGTCTTCTCATAAAAAAGACACTATTGGGCTTGTGAACATCAAAGCAAGAGTTTAATGTTTCCTATATACAACTGCGTGGATGTTTAAATTAATGAAGATCCTTGCTCTAATTTCATTCCTGGTACTTCCTCATCCTACTTCAAACTCCAGCCCTAGAACAGTTTGAGTGATTGAAGATACAGCTTAAGGTTTCATAGGAGCTTTTCAGGGACGTCTGCATTAATCCTCTGCCCTCTGCAATGTAGAAAACATTAAGTAAAACTGTCTGAAGTTAAAATATGTACTTAATTCCCAATACAGGGGATGGATCTTTCTAGCAGATGTTTTTCTGGAATAGTTGGTGATTGTAAAATAGGAAGAACTAAAGGAATCAAAGCCAAAGTGGGCAAAAAGGATGGACTGGGCAGGGGTCTGGAACTGGGAGGCAGGAATGGCATATCAATTAAATTCCCAGACTGTTGCTTATGAAAAATAAGCTGTCTTCGGACTGTTTCTAGACACAGGTAGCTGCACACGATGGTCATGGACCAGAGAAAATGAACCCAAATTGATGTAAAAAAAAAATCATTTAAGCAAGACATTCTTCTGATGTTTAAGCCAAGATCTCCCAGGGTATCAGGTTCTCTTATTTGCAGAGTCTGTGCGTTTATAAAGTTATCGCACTGTATTCCTCACAGAAAACAATGAAGGCAGTTGTTTGCAAGGCCCAGGGAAGCTGGTGGAGGTGCCAGCTCTGCTCCTCTGGCCCCATCAAGGGTTTGCCAGCCCACCACTCCTGATGGCACTTTTCAGGCCCACAAAGGAACCTGTCTGAAGCTTTCTGGGAGATGGACCTTTTCATCTGTTAACTGGCTTTTCCTTTCTCAGGCTCTAACTGACAGCAACTATATTTGGAGACCCCCTACCCGAGGCATCTTGGGCTTGTTCCTCTGGGGCTCTCACTCCGCATTGCTCTGGCCTTGGAATTAAGGCTACCAGACCAGGAGAAGCAGGTGAACTGGTAGGCAGCAGAGTGTCGTCCTGGTTGGCATCCTTACTCTAATATGTAGCAGTTTCAAGAACTGGCTTCGGCTACATAACCTCTTTGTGTTGCAGTTTCATCTCAGTAAAATGGGAAAAATATTACTGCCTGCTTTATGAAGTCATAGGAAGATTGAATGAGACAAAAGATAAAGTAGGCACACAGGTTCTTGGCATAATCAGAACTCTCTGCCACCCGTTCATGGTGGGGTGAAGGTGAGGGGTGGGAATCCCGTCAAGGGGCGGATGGGGTCTCTTTTATGGCTCTTAAAAATATACTGTTTTCTTTAGAGGAGCTATTTTACAGCTTGCTGAATCTAACTGCCACGCTAGCTCAGCATGAATACCCTCCATTAAGAATCTTGTCACACCCGTGTTTCACAAGTTGTGGAAACCCAAATCAGACTGCATTCAGCTTTGGGTAGTGGGAGACGTACTGAAGGCCTTTTCAATTTCCAAAGCCATGATCAGAATGAAATGTTCTCGCATCAGGCGTTTCACATTTTAGAATTCAATTACAAAACCCTACCATTTAGCTTGTTAGGCTGGCTGCTCCACCCCAGAAAGAGTGACAAAGGACAATCTTTATAGCCGGGCTGCAAGTTCCAGTGCTATAAATCACTGGTTATCGGATGGAGTGGAACTCATTAATATAAACGAGAAGCCTGAAAGGCACCCATTAGCATGCTATTAATTTGTTTGACGATCTACAGCATGGCAAGAGCTAAAATAGTTAGGCTGGGCAATATTGCGTCTCACGCAGAAGAATAATCTGGTCCCATTAATTTTTGTCTTGGGCTTGCCAAATGTAATTGGGCATAATCAGAGCTCATACATCTCCTTATAGCATTTTCGTCTTCTCTTCTTTAAAAAAAGGAAATTGGGGGTGGGGGCATAGCTCCAAGTCCTGGTATAAAGTAAAGATAACCAATGACAAGGTTTCAGTTTGGATCAACCTGTTAAGGGTCCTAAACGCGTCTACCCTTTTCTTTGCCTTCCTTTGCTCTGTCTTGTGTGTTTGTTTTTATGAAATGAAAGTGAATTGTAAATTATTTTCTAGGTGGGTTAATTTTATTTATACATCCACCCCCTTAATTTGTTGAGGGGTAAAGGCGGGTAGGATGGGAGGAAATATTTAATCCCTCTGGGTGGATACGATTGTTTTTAATCTTTGCCATTAATGAGTGGGCATTAAGGAAGAAGAGAATAAACAGCTTTATCTACATCCTTGTGGTCTTAGGTCTTTCTGTAGAACATTTCTGAAAGTGTGCTGGGGCTTTAAACAGTGGGTTCTCGGGTAGTCAGGAAAAGAATGGACAGACACACCATTAACGAACACAGAGCCACAAGAACAAGACTAGAACGGGCAACGAACTGTCCCTTGTGAAAAAGACAGCCTGAAAAAAGAAAACCTGCTTGCCACCCTCACAGGCCATCTGTCCACATTCCTCCCAGGGAGGCACTTCAAGCCACACCGGGGAGTACCCTGACCAGAGGCTTTTAGTTGACATAGCCCTTCTGAGCGGTCACCACAACCAGGATGAAATAGAGTACACACCACGTTAGAGCAGTCAGAGTTTTCTGAAAGACAAAAAAAAAATCTCTACAAAAGTTAAGACAAGTAGAGAGGTGGCAGAAACAGCTCACCAACCTTAAATTTCGACTTTGTATATTCCAATGGGGCATTCTTCCTTAATTTGCAAGTTCAACGCAAAGATCACATTAACGTTTAGTATAACTTGGTGACTTATTATGACATTCCAATTCAAAAGTTAATCTAACTCGATCCACCTAAACTACTCGAGATAGACTTCTTTAGGTGGAGAGCTAAATTGACAAAACAGTAAGATTGGGAGACAGTGAAGGTCAGGCAGGGCCTACTCCCACCAGGCCAGCTCTGTCACATCCTCCTTAGCCGGCCTGACTCCATCCCATTCTCAGGGCAGGTGCGCTCACAGGCCCCTGCCCTGTTGTTCTGTCTGTCTTTGAATAAATTCATTCCTACCTTAATCTTCTCTGGCCCTCTTCTTTGTTTTGTCAACTTAAATTTCTTCCCTCAGGGTTGTTCTCTGCTTTTCAGAGTTCCCTCTGGATAAAAGGCAGAGGCAGCTTTTTGCTTTCCAGAGACCCCTTCATTTCCATCTCAGAAAAGGAATTCACAGCCTTGAAGGCCCCATCCTGGGCTCACCTGGGTCACTTAGGGTTAAGAAGGAAGTCAGAGAAGGGAGCTGTTCACATGGCTCCTTTCCTGCAGTTAGTCTGCTCAAAAGAGACCATCTTGTTCCCAAATGAAGAACAAAAATGCATTTTCAGAGAGTTTTTTCTAGATAGAGGGGTAGCAGATACAGCTCCGTGGATCTGAAGTGGAGCTTCCCAAGGATCACTCGACAACGTCAAGATTTTAAAAATTGAAATCGAATGTGTAATTTGCTCACCCAACCAAAACCTAGCATAAACAATGAGCTTACGTAGATTGGTGCAATTACATCCACCAGCTAAGCGTGAAGGCTTAGCCGCAAAGCTCAAGGAAGAGAACAGGGAAATGCTGTAGGGCTTTGCTATCTGTTACCACACTCATTCTGGCATCACCTCCTGTCTGTAGTCCAGACAGGGTCCACCTCTGAGCATTCAGAACTCCTCTGTTTCTCCTCACTATAGCAAACCTAACATTATAAGACAATAAAAAATAACATACGGCTCTGTACCTGTGGCTCAACGGGCTAAGGCGCCAGCCACGTACACCTGAGCTGGCGGGTTCGAATCTAGCCCGGGCCCGCCAAACAACAATGACGGCTGCAACCAAAAAAATGGCCGGGCATTGTGGCAGGTGCCTGTAGTCCCAGCTACTTGGGAGGCAGAGGCAGGAGTCTCGCTGGAGCCCAGGAATTGGAGGTTGCTGTGAGCTGTGATGCCACAGCACTCTATCCAGGGTGACAGCTTGAGGCTCTGTCTCACACAAAAAAATAAATAAATAAAAAATAACATACATGTCAGGGTGTAACATTTAGCAAATATTAGAAAATATAAACAGAAAAACACGTGTTCCCACCTCCATATCTTCGCTCATGACTGATATGTATGTTTTGCAGACCTGGACCAGTGCATGTATACAGATTCTCAATTCCATCCTTGTCCCCATCACAACTGGGTATTTGGGAAGGAATTTTGCTATGCTATTACATCTCCTGCCAAGATGTAATTTTTTTAATGAAATTCTGCATGAATTTCACCATATGATTTATTGAACCATTCTCAGATGACATATAGGAAGGGTTCTAATCTTTTCCTGGTACTGCTACTAAAATTAAACTCTTACCTTCCTATCTGAAACCCAAGACCAGACAGATTCAAACTCATCAAGGAATGCTTGGGAAACTCAAGAGCACGAATTCTGGCCATGAAAAGTGTCTTCTGCGAAGATGGCCACTCATTCCCTAGACCACAGAGGGGCTTGTGCCTCAGCCAGAAAGGTTGCTAAGGCCTGAAATCAAGGGTTGACCTGGGTATGTGATTTTTCTCACCAGCTTATGTTGGTCATTGAGGCTGTACCCCTTGAAAATATGGGGGCAGTAAGATGCTCCCATCTAATGCTAAGGAGTCTCGACTCCCCCCCAAACCGACCTCTTTCACCCTTTCCAGAAGCATTTAAACTTGGGTGACTTACCCAAAGGCGCAGTCAGAAAAGCAGCTGGGACACCGTAGCAGTTTTGCTTATCACCCAGAAAGCATCACAGAGGCACAGGCTGGGTGAGGGCTGTCAAGCCTCTGGCAGTAAATAGGAGCCATCTCTGCATCAGGGTTGCTGGTGCTTCTCTACAGGGCAGTGTTAAGATCAGCACCTGATAAGACACTTCCAAACCAATTTCCTGGCTCTGGCAGATTCATTCCTGGTGGGTTTTGGTCTCAATGTTCCTGTCCTCAGGCCTTTGATTTAAGGCAGAGGCCCCACTTTCTCAGGTAGGAGCCAAACAGAGAGACCACACAGTCAGGCTCTCCGCTCCCCACGTGCTATTGTATTTATGGTACTTAGGGAGATGGGTCGGCTTACTTCATTGGTGAAGGAGGAAAGCCGTGGTGAGGCCCGGGAAGAGACACAGAGGTCATGTCCTGTGCTGAGCACGTCCCCTGCAGCACCACCCAACCCTGCCAGCCAGACATCGCAGGGCTTACAACCAACTCCACCTTCCAGTGGAGTATGTTTACTTTACACTCTGATAAGAGGACTAGAAACAGCCTCCCACATCTCAGGCTCTCTTAATCAACTGCAAGGAATATACGAGCATCATCATGCAGAAGCTTCTGCCCAGAAAAGGAAGAGATCAAATGTTTTCTTCTCCAACTGCCAACTCTAATGCCCTCTTTTGACCCTTTACAGTAGAGCTGTACTTTATGGAAAAAAAAAATAGTAGTAAATACTGAAACAGCAATCCCCCCTTCCCCCATTATCCACAGGGTTTTGCTTTCTGTGGTTTCTGTTGCCCTTGGTTAACCATGGTCCAAGAATATTAAATGGAAAATTCCAGAAATGAACAATTCATAATTTTTTTTTTCCAATTCATAAGTTTTAAATCGTGGGCTGTTCTGAGCATGATGAAATCTCATGCTGTCCTGTCCTGCCTAGTACTGAATCGTCCCTCTGTCCAGTGTAGCCATGGTATGTACGCTACCTGCCTGTTACTGCACAGGGGGAAAAAAAGCCGGCATATGAAGGGTCAGTATTATCATGGTTTCAGGTATCCACTGAGGGTCCTGGGATGTATTCCAAGGATAACAGGGGACTCTGGCACAAAACTAATTATGTGCCAGCATTGTTGCAAGTTCTTGCTATTAATCTTCCCAATAACCCATGAGGTAAGCAGGATTCCTGTTTCACAGATGAAAACAAACCCACAGAGGCCAAGCTGCTTGTCCATGGACACCCAGCCAGAAGTGGTGGGGCTGGGGTTCAAACCCAGCAGTCCACTGCAGAAGGGTCTTCACCCACCATGATTCACAGCGCCTCTGCTGAGTGGAATGGAGTAGGGATTTGGGCCTCAAAGGGCACAGGCCCCAGAGTGAACACAGGCGGGAATGTGAGTTTGTGCTCCCTCGACCAGCCTTGATACCCAGGTGCCTCTGGGTGTACCTTACAGGTCACTTAAGGAGTTTTCAGGAGTAATTTTGTCCATATGCAATCTCTGCCACATGGGCTGACATCTGAGCTGAACACTCAAGTAAGCTAAGAATCCTCAGAGCAACATCAGGGCACACATCTCAGGCTAAAGAAAATGCGGAGTCTGAATGAAAACCCCATGCAGGTGCACTTGATCTAGAAGAGGCTCTTGTGTCCCCATCTGTAAATCACAACATTAAACTGGATCTTCACACCAAGCCCAACAACACATGCCCCAGAGCCACTGGGCCCACCCGTTACCTCTTGGCAGTGGTTTCTAAGCTTATGAATGACAGCAGCTTCATGGGACGAGTTTGCTCCCACATGTGTACATGTGCTCTCAGACACAGCACATTTTCCCCTTCAAAGAGAAAAATCCTGCAGTTTGAAATATTTGTACTCCCGAAGGCATCACCAGGGGAGCAGTAACACCGCCTGGGTCCCCTTTCTTTTAGCAAACCAAAAATCCAATCAACAGAGGGATCTGTTGAGGTTTCATTTTTCTGGCAGAAAATCATCTTGCACATTGTATAAACATCCCACTGGTGGCTTCAGGGCTTGACTAGGAAAGGGTGAAGTATGGGAATTGGGGGGAAAAGACCTTAATACGTTTCATTCATAAGGATTTCCACCTTCAGAGGGACAGTTACGAGAGGACAAAGAAGTAGGATTTTGCGTTTTCCCTTTAACTCTTCATATTGAAAATGTTCAAATTTAACACAAAAGGACAGCACAATGAATACCCACATACTCTTCACCTAGATTCATTTTGATGCATTTAATTTTCTTATGCAATATCTGAAAGTGGCAGATATGCGGTTTCCTCTGTCAATAAGTCACCCTGTATCATCTAAGACAAAAGACATTCTTCTATTTAATATTGCTAGTCTCAAGAAAGCTAATATTACTGGGTGGGCTGGCTCAAGTCTGTAATCCGAGCACTCTGGGAGGCTGAGGCAGATGGACTACTGGAACTCTGGAGTCTGAGATCCCCTGAGCAAGGGTGAGACACTATCCTTACTAGAAATATAACAATTAGCGGGGTGTTCTGGTGGCCACCTGTAGACCCAGCTACTTGGGAGACTGGGGCAAGAGGAGGATCTCTCTAGCCCAAGAGTTTGAGATTGCTATGATGCCATGAGACGCTACCCGGGGCAAAAGAGTGAGACTGTCTTAAGGAAAAAAAAAGCTAATATTGACAGAGTGATGTTATGTCAATCCACATCACATTTCCTTTTAATAATACTGACTCGGCAAAACTTCAACTAAATAAAATAATATAAATTGGATTCAATTGATCTGTTAGGATAAAAAATAAGTCTAAAATGCTCTGAGGCCAGGAACAATGGCTTACACATATAGTCCTAGCATTCCAGGAGGCTGAGGCTAGTGAATTGCCTGAGCTCAGGAGTTCAAAACCAGCCTGATCAAGAGTGAGATCCTATCTCTAAAAATAGCTGGGCATTGTGGTGGGCACCTGTAGTCTCAGCTACTCGGGAGGCTGAGGCAAGAGGATCGCTTGAGCCCAAGAGTTTGAGGTTGCTGTGAGCTATGAGCTCTGGCATTGTTCTGAGGGTGACAAAGTGAGACTCATCTAGGGGAAAAGAAAATAAAATGCAAAGTCTCCTAAGAATAGTGCAGTAAATAAAAGTTAACTTTCATATGACAATTAATTATTTACAAAGTCTCAAAACCATGATTCTTAATTTTCTCCTTATGTAACACTGTAGACCCAGCAGGGAAGATTAAAGCTTTAAGCACATACATACCACTATACATCCAAGAAGTTGTTTTTAAGGTTATTTTCTTTAATTTTTATTTTAGAGATAAGAATCTCACTCTTTCACCCTGGGTAGAGTGCAACGGTGTCATCTTAGCTCATTGTAATCTCAAACTCCCGTGCTCAATAGATCCTCCTGTCTCAGAGCCCTGAATAGCTGGGACTACAGGCACCTACCATCACACTCAGCTCATTTTTCAAGTTTTATTTTATTTTTTTATTTTTTTGTAAGCTCATCTACTGTTCATTAGGGATTGACCAAAATGAGGCAAACTTATATTGCAATAGGAAAACAAGCAGAGCAAATAGCATTCTTACTATAATAACTTTCTTGCACAATGTTGTTAAATGGGTAAAAAAAATTTCTTACACAATGTTGTTTAATCGGTAAATTATATAGCGTGTCCCCAAAGTCACCCCTAAAGTAATTGCCATACATAGGGGAAAATGGGAAACTGTAGCTTAAATGTACCTTTATTTATAAAATAGTCATCATAAAATTTTACAAAGAAGTTGCCAACATGTAGAGAATATTTTGTAAAATTTCCCATTTTCCCAATCTATGGCAACGTTGGGGACATGCTATAGAATCTCTCTCCTGAGGCCCACTAACTCTTCTAAGCAGTAGGGGAGCAGCCAGCACACCAGGGGTCTCCTGGTGGGTGTTTGCTACATCACAGTCTCTCTCTTTCTTTTTCTTTTTTTTTTTTTTATTAAATTACAGCTGTGTACATGAATGCAATCATGGGGTACAATGTGCTGGTAGGGGAAGGGAGGGGGGAGAATGGGTGGAGGGAGAGTAATTGGTGGGACTGCACCTACAGTGCAGCTTATAAGGAGACATGTGAAAATTTACAAGGTGTAGAATATAAATGTCTTAATACAATAATTAAGAAAATACAAAAAAAAAAAAAAAGAAAAGAAAAGGCCGTGAAGGCTGTTAACCAGTTTAATTTTTCAATTTTTAGTAGCGCTAGGGTCTTGCTCTTGCTCAGGCTAAACTTGAACTCCTGACCTCAAACAATCTGCCTACCTCAGCCTTTCCGAGTGCTAGGATTACAGGCATGAGACACTGTGCCCAGCCTAAATTTATATTTAAAGATGGGCCTCACTCTGTCACACAGGCTACAGTGCAATGGCACGATCATAGCTCACTGCAACCTTAAATGCCCAGGGCTCAAGCAATTCTCCTGCCTTGGTCACACATGCTACCAAGCCTGGATCATTTTTTTAAGATTTTTTTTTTTTTTTTTTTTGTAGGGGGCTGGTCTCGAAATCCTGGCCTCAAGGGGCTCATTCGCACCTTCCAAAGTGCTACGATTATACATGTGAGGCAACACACTGGTCTAAAGGCTGTTTGTAAAAAGACATTCTCTATAAGTCTGTGTTCTCACTTTTTGCCATGCTGTAAGAGTATTCCTGCTTTAGGAAAAGAAAGACTGGAAGGTGAGCCATTTTCTTTAGTCATCGTCTCCTTACATGTTTTACAAACAAGTAAATATGATTATACTTTACTCAACCTTCAGAGAAATTATTTAGAACGTTCTCCTGTATGAGAGTTCTGATGGGTTCCACATGGGGCAGGTAGTTAAAGGTTTGAACTTGAACCTTGCTTACTTGGTTTTCCAGCAGTGGCAAACAATAACAGCTACTAGAACAACTGAAGACTTAAAATTTGAAAAGAAGAAGAAGAAAGAGAAAGAGAAGAAAAAAGGAGGAGGAAAAAGAAGAAAGAATAATAATAAGAAGAAAAGCAGAATCAGTATAAGATGACTCAGTCTGGGGCCACTGAGTGTGGGGTGGACTTCCGTGTACATCTCCCTGAACGAATCTTCACCTGAGACCTTGGTGTCCTAATGCACAAGGATGCCTGCGAGGCACCTGAACTCCTGCAGGCCTGGCTGTCACACAGGTGAGCCCATCCCCTTGGTCTTGAGAGAACCCTTCAATAGCAACCAATGCTCACAGTGCTCAGAGAGGGTAACAGGTCACAGGATCACAAACACGATGAGTCCAGAACAATCAGGTCACTTCTCTAAATTCATGCCCCTGAGATCAGAACTGGGAAGTATCCAACCATGTTTATCCCTACATCTCCCCCCACCTCCTTGTATGTGAAACTGGTGTTACCATGATATCCTAAAACTCTTTTTTTTTGAGACTGAGCCTCAAGCTGTCACCCTAGATCGAGTGCTGTGGCATCACAGCTCACAGTAACCTCCAATTCCTGGGCTCAAGCGAGTCTCCTGCCTCCGCCTCCCAAGTAGCTGGGACTACAGGCGCCTGCCACAACGCCCGGTCATTTTTTGGTTGTAGCCGGCATTGTTGTTTGGCGGGCTCGGGCTGGATTCGAACCTCCCAGCTCAGGTGTACATGGCTGGCGCCTTAGCCCGTTGAGCCACAGGCACCGAGCCGATATCCTAAAACTCTTAAGAGAGTTCTTAAGAGAACTCAGCACCTTATGTACCCAGAACCCAGCTTTTTAGCAATCTCACCCCCAAGAACTCAGCCAATGAGCAAGCAAAGAAGAGTTTGAGGCTTGGCTCCTGTGGCTCAATGGGCTAAGGCGCCAGCCATGTACACCTGAGCTGGTGGGTTCGAATCCAGCCTGGGCCCGCCAAACAACAATGACAGCTGCAACCAAAAAGTGGCCGGGCGTTGTGGCGGGCGCCTGTGGTCCCAGCTGCTTGGAGGCGGAGGCAGGAGACTCGCTTGAGCCCAGGAATTGGAGGTTGCTGTGAGCTGTGATGCCACAGCACTCTGTCCAGGGTGACAACTTGAGGCTCTGTCTCAAAAAAAAAAAAAAAAAAGTGAGTATAAATACTAGGCCAAGATAAGAGAAGAGGATTAGAAAGCAGTTTTATTGGTTGGGCTGGGTGGCTCACGCATGAATCCCAGCACTGTGGTAGCCAAGCAGGGAGGATCCCTTGAAACCAAGAGATGGAGACTAGCCTGAGCCAAGAGCAAGATCTCTGTCTACTAAAAATAGAAAAATTGGGTGGCGCCTGTGGCTCCGTAGGCGCCGGCCCCATATACTGAGGGTGGTGGGCGCCCGTAGTCCCAGCTACTCGGGAGGCTGAGGCAAAAGAATCGCCTAAGCCCAGGAGTTGGAGGTTGCTGTGAGCTGTGTGACGCCACGGCACTCTACCAGGGGCAATAAAGTGAGACTGTGTCTCTAAAAAAAAAAAGAAAAAAGAATGAAAGAAAGAAAACGAAAAGAAAACTGAGCAAGTCTTGGTGGCAGGCGCCTATAACCGTCCCAGCTACCGGGAAGGCTGAGGCAAGAGGATGGCTTCAGCCCTGGTTTGAGGTTCCTATCAGCTAGGCTGACTCCATGGCACTATAGGCTGGGCGACACAGTGAGACTCTTGTCTCAAAGAAATAAACAGAAAAGAAAAGAAAACAAACAAAACAGGCACAAGCCTCGGCAGTTGAAGGGTAAGGACCCAACTGTCGACTGACAGCCTCCAGCAAAGCCCGGCTTCAACCCACAAAGCTTCCCCCATCAGCCCCGCATGAGCTGACGTCAGAAGGGAGCGCCAGGAGGGAGAGGGCGGGACTTCCGGCAGCGTCCCGGCGGTTGCGCCATCTCAATGGTTGCGGTGTGTGGCCTGAGGAAGAGTTTCGAGTTGTTTCGGGTTAGGAGCCTTGTGGATCCCTGGGCCTCAATTTACTGCTGAATCCTGCGTCTTCTGGAGTCTCTGGCGGGAGCGGCACGTCTGGTATGCGCATTTCTTTCCGTGTGTATATTGGAGTGGGAGAATGCCGGAGACGTTGCAAGATGCACTTAATAGGACGTGTGCGCTAGGAAGACCCTCAGTACCTGAAACAAGAGCAATGTTCCCCCAAATGAAGTCTTTGATAGTTATTAAAAATCTGGGTTTTCGGGTAGCGCCTGTGGCCCATCGAATAGGGCGCCGGCCCCATATACCGAAGGTGGCGGGTTCAAACTCGGCCTCGGCCGAACTGCAAAACAGAAAAATAGTCCGGCGTTGTGGCGGGCACCTGTAGCCCCAGCTACTCGGGAGGCTGAGGCAAGAGAATCGCCTGAGCCCAGGAACTGGAGGTTGCTGTGAGCTGTGATGCCACGGCACTCTACCAAGAGGTGATAAAGTGAGACTCCGTCTCTACAAAAAGAAAAAAAAATCTCGGTTTTCTTTTTTGCGGAGAAGGAGGGGGGTTATTTATAACGTTATTTGACGGCCAGCAGTTAGTTCTCATCCACATTGACGATAGGTTTTGGAAAGTGGTAGGCAAAGCATAGAGCTCATTTTGTGAATTATCAACCCCCTGTGTTTTTTTGACAAACTCATGCGTGTGGGACACTCCTTATTCCTTTGGCTCAGACCGTTTTGTTGAACCCGGTTTCAGTGCGCACTTCTGGAGTTTCCATCTTAATGGTAGATTTCCAGATCTCACTGAGTGCAAAAGTAACACGCTTCTTGAAGCCCACTGCATGAATGCACTTTTGCATGTTGATGGTGTAAGTTCTAGTCACCACTTCGTTAATGGCAGAACAGTCCGTCTTTTCACCACCCTTTTTTGCTGGAGCCATCCTGAGCCTCAGTTGGAAAGGATAGGGTTTATATTTCTATGAAATTCTAAAAGTCTTTACCAGTTACTAAGACAAAACTCAGAAGTTTCTTGATTGTGAAATCAAAGTTTTCACATTGGGACCTGGGGACTCCATGTTAAGTATTTCTGAAAGTTGAAAGTAAATTGTCTGGTTTGGGGGGGAGAGGTTGTTTGTTTTGTTTTTTGAAACAGTCTCACTCTGTCGCCCACTATTAAGGGAGGGGGGCATCAGTGCAGTGCATAGGTCAGAGGCTGGAAACCTAGGAGCATGCAGCATGGTTAAATGAAGGCAAGGGAAGAAGGAATTTTTCTTTTCAAGTGTTTTACCTGCATTTTGTAAAAATTTGCATTTTTTCTGCTTCAAATTTGACATTGGTTTCACATCTTTAAGCACCTTTTATTTCTTTATTTATTTTTGTAGAGACAGAGTCTCACTTTATTGCCCTTCATAGAGTGTCGTGGCATCACACAGTTCACAGCAACCTGCAACTCCTGGGCTTAGGCGTTTCTCTTGCATCAGCCTCCCAAGTATCTGGGACTACAGGCACCCGCCACAAAGACTAGCTATTTTTCTGCAGTTTGGCCTAGGCCGGGTTTGAACCACCACCTTCGGTATATGGGGCCGGCGCCCTACTCAATGAGCCACAGGCGCCGCCCAAGCACCTTTTTTTTTGTTTATTTTGTTTTAAGACAGTCTCATTCCATCGCCTTGGGTGGAGTACTATGACTTTAAAGCTCACAGCAACCTCAAACTCTTAGGCTCAAGAGATCCTCTTGTCTCAGCCTCCTCAGTAGCTGAGACTGTATGTGCCCACCACAGCACTGGCTAGTTTTTCTATTTTTAGTAGAGATGAGGTCTGCTCTTGCTCAGGCTAGTCTCAGACTCAAGCAATCCACCCATTTCAGCCTCCCAAAGTGTTAGGATTACAAGCATCAGCCACCCTACCCAGCCTGTCTTCAAACATCTTTATTGGCTATGGACATCCAGACCTTTAGGATAAACTTGTGGAGCTTTATATACATTTCTCCCAATTTTGTACATTTTGTTTGGTAACATTGTTTGCTGCAAAGTCCAGTCTGAATTGGGAAAGAGTCCTTTGCTGTTTTTTGATCAGTAGGTCTCTCTCTCTCGATATATATATATATATCTGTGTGTGTGTGTCTTCTGTATGTGCCAATGCCATGATCGGTGCTAGATCAAGTAGCCAATTCTGCAGATAAAGAAACAGAGGCTTCCTCCAGGCCCACACAGAGGCATTT
>CAUYON010056290.1:0-17147 GCA_963573935.1 Arctocebus calabarensis
CCTGTAGTCCCAACTACTCGGGAGGCTGAGGCAAGAGAATTGCTTAAGCCCAAGAGTTGGAGGTTGCTGTGAGCAGTGTGACGCCACGGCACTCTACCCAGGGCGATAAAGTGAGACTCTGTCTCTACAAAAAAAAAAAAAAAAGAAAAAGCAGCATGATGGGTGCCTCATTCGAGCAGTGGGGTGTGTGTGTGTGGGGGGGCTGTGTGAAGGGCACATTCACACAGCTCACTTTCACTCACTTGAAACCCGCTGTGTGAAGGGCACATTCACTCGCTAATCAATGTGGCAAAATGTGTTCTGTCCCTTGGCCTCCGGCCCACTGTGACATGCCCTAGACATTCACTGCCCTAAGCCCCTGCCCCCAGGCAGTACATGAACCTCTAGACAAAAGGCCTGGGGGGGGGCTTCCCTCTTGGGTTTCTCCCCACCCCCACCACTGAGGTTCTATCTTCTTTCCTTCACTATCCCTTTCTCTGCCAATAAACTCGATTCTATTGCTTATCCACATGGTCTGTGGGTTCATTCTTGGAATCTCCAAGATCAAGGACTGGGCATAGAAAGAAATTCCAGCAACAGATGGACTGATTCTCACTTGGAGAAATGCAGGGCTTGGAAGAGGAAGTGACAGGTTGGGTAAAAGATCAGGCTCTGCAATACCCATCACTGTATTTCTCTGAGGTTGGAACCATCAAGAACGTTCTCAGAGCCCTAAAGTTGAGGGGCAAGGTTAGGAGCCAGGGAATACCCTCCCACAACGTTTTAACTGCTTGAATGTTTTTCACAGTCTTGGGTTTTCTCCCTTTTTTTCTTTCTTCTATATTTATTTTTGTTGTTGTTGTTGTTTGAGATACAGTCTCACTCTGTTGTCCTGGGTAGAGTGCCATGGTGTCCCAACTCACAGCAACCTCAAACTCTTGGGCTCCAGCAATAATCCCACCTCAGCCTCCTGAGTAGCTGGGAATACAGGCACCTGCCACATACACGGCTAGTTTTCTATTTTTAGTAAAGATGGGGTCTCGCTTTTGCTTAGGCTGGTCTGAAACTCCTGAGTTCTAACAGTCCTCTAGCTTCAGCCTTCCAGAGTGCTGGGATTAAAGATGTGAGTCACTACACACAGCCTAAAATATTATTCAAAACTCTCCTGCCCTGCCCCCAGTTTTTCCAGACATTGTGACTCCAGTAGTGCAGAGGGCAAAGACATGAGAAGTGTGGTTGGCTACACTCACCTCGTCCCCAGGACCCTCACTGTGAGGTGATTCTAGGAGTTGACACCATCAACCAGCAGTAAAGCATGTTTATATTTTGCACATTCTCATCATTCTATTCTACTCTACCCTCAAAATGTTCATATGCTTTTTTTAAATTTCAGGTTAATGTGATGGTACAAACAGCTAGGTTTCAATATTTGCATCTGTTGGGTAGAGTTTCCTTTTTCTTTTTTTTGCAGTTATTTTTTGGCCGGGGCTGGGTTTGAACCCACCACCTCCGGCATATGGGGCTGGCGCCCTACTCCTTTGAACCATAGGCGCCGCCCTGGGCAGAGTTTCTTTTGCATTTTTAACTTCAATGATTACCCAAGAGCTTTCCCTTCTTTGCTAATGTCTTAAGAAACGATGTGCTGTTTCAAGGCACTGCCACCTCTTCTACAGAGCTTTCCATGTGTGCTCTCAGGGCATCTTTTTTCTTTCCACCTCATCAGTAAATACTTTCTCTCCACTTGGTGTTCCAGACACACAAGTTGAAATATCTTGTTCATGAATCCTCCCTCTTTCTATAATTTCAATTTATTTTCTATCTTTGGTTGGGGGAGAGGAAGAGAGAGAGAAATCTTGGGAAACAGAACAAAGGGCTGTAAGGGAGGGGGGAGAATATGAATGTGATTGTAATGAATTTACCTGCTTACTGTGCCAACCACTGTCAGTGGCAGGTTTAATCAGTGGAATGCTGATGAAGTAAAGGCCTGCTCAGCGGCCGCACTCTCCTTCCCCCCTTGGGAGAAAGTTCTGAATTTTCAACTGTCTTTCAAATGGGACTGTGACCTCTGGTGCTGTTGGCTAGCTGCCCTTCAAACCCCCCCTCCCTCCCTCTACAGTGTGAAGCTGCTGGGCGGGTGGTCAGCAGTAGGGTTCTCTCTTCACACAGCTGTGTCCATGTGAATGGTTTTCTGCAGCACCACAGGAGCGGAGGTGAGATGCATCACATCCCGACTGTGGCCTTTAAGGATCAGATGTCCCCCAACCACTGTGCTTCTCTCTTAGCCCACTCACTGCAGAAGCCTCCGAGGCCTCGTGGCGAGGGGGTGACAGAGCTAGAAGACGGAAGAGACCCGATCACTAAATCCTGCAAGAGAAAAGGCACTTACTAACCAGCGATACCCATGTTAACATCCCAGGTATAAGTAATTATCACGGTAAGCCACCAACATTTGGGGGTTTATTTGGTATAACAACTAGCAATGCCCTAGCTAAGGTAAGATTATTAGGACAAGACAGGCCTTGGACAAACCTTTCAAACAACAACAACACTGGTATTGTTACCTGACAAAGAGGGTCCAGCTGCCTGCCACTGTCCAGCAGGTGCAGAGACCAGGATCAGATCCAACGAGCTCTATTGTCAGAAGGCCAGCGATTCTAGAGAACAGTGAGAGTCACCTCAGTTACAACGCCAAGAGTTTATATAATGGAATACAAGAAAACAAACCTAGAAAATTGTAACTTTAAAAGAAACATCAAAGACATCAGTGTAAAAATAGCCTTTACTCAAATAGTGTAACCACTCTTACTATCTAAGTGTGAGGACCCCCGAAGTCTTCTGAGATGAACACCCTCAGAAGGTGGAGGAAGCTTATCTAGAGAACCAGGGAAGCTGAGCTGACCAGGTCAGCTGTGCTGCTACAGCTCAGCCTCTCAGACTCACCTGGTAGCTGCTTTTCTGGCTTCACTATTGGGATCCAAACACTAGGATCGTCTGTCTTTGCCTGAAAATATCTCTATTCTTCAGTCAGAGGACAGAGAACACTTCTGTGGTTGGAGAGGTGGTTGATTTTTCTTCTCGGGGCCATGAATGTGTTTAAGGGCCTTTAATATCTGTCTTCCATGTTGAAATAATGAGCTCTTAGCTTTACGTGCTGATTTCCAGTTTACAGAGCACTTACAAAGCATTAGTTTGTCCACCAAAAGCTAAAACAAGGGGGAAAATAATCAGCAGTCTACTTGATAGGGATGAAGTCAGAACTGGAGGAATTGGAGGCATCTTCAGAGTTTAACGGGGTCCTCTGCGAGCCTTGTCCATCTCCCTGGCACAGACCCGTGGGAAGCCCAGAGAGGCCTCAGGGCTGGATGCTTCCCTGGGCATAGTCTTCACATTAATTAATGCTGCCACCCATTAGGCCCAGCTGAACTCTGTCGGCTCTCCTGGGGCTGTGGAAGACATTCTGTCTGTCCTTAAAATGTCCTTGACTCTGCCCAAGTTCAATCCTTTATGTTTTATTCTTTCAATTTACCTCTCAGAGTTTCAAGGGTGCCTTACTGGCCCCTCTGTGTATCAGCACATCATTTTATAAATGAGAACTTGGAAGTACAGGGAGAGGGAGGAATCACTCAGGGTCACACGTCGAGTAAAAGCAAAACTGGAATCAGAACGATTTAGGAACAGCAGTGTTGGCCCGAGGTCTGTGCTCCCTGCCTTCTGCGGGCACAGCATGGGGTGTGGAGACACCTGAGAGAAAGCCAGGTGTCCTGGCTGAACCCAGGGGAACATGGGCATGGGGTCCCTGGCCCTCCTCTTCACCCTCTCCATTTGTAAAGAGTGAGTGAAAATGAAAACTGCCACAGTTTCAGGGATTGGCTTTCAGATATGGGCAGGTGTATCTGGAAAGGTTTGGTGACAGTCAGGATGAGAAGCAGATGGACTCACATGGTGGGGTTACATTTGGTTTCATGCATTTTAGGGTGTCAGGAATTACAGGTGAGGTCATAAATCAATACATGGAAAACATACATTGGTTCGGCCCCAAAGATGGGACATCTGGAAGGGGGGAGCTTACAGGTTATAGGTGGGTTTAAAGATTCTTCAGGCTCGGCACCCATAGCTCAGTGGTTAGGGTGCTGGCCATATGCACTGGGGTTGGTGGGTTCAAACCCAGCCCGGGTTGCTAAACAAACAAACAAACAAACAACAACAACAAAAATAGCCAGGCATTGTGGCAGGTGCCTGTATTCCCAGCTACTCAGGAGGCGAGGCAAGAGGATCACTTGAGCTCAAGAGTTTGAGGTTGCTGTGAGCTATGATGCCACAGCACTCTACCAAGGGCAACATAGTGAGACTCTGTCTCAAAAAATA
The DNA here is from genome assembly GCA_963573935.1 of Arctocebus calabarensis. NCBI lineage: Eukaryota > Metazoa > Chordata > Mammalia > Primates > Lorisidae > Arctocebus > Arctocebus calabarensis. The sequence continues at coordinate 4,345 of CAUYON010056290.1, forward strand.
AATAAATAGGGCGGCGCCTGTGGCTCAAAGGAGTGGGGCGCTAGCCCCATATACCTGAGGTGGAGGGTTTAAGCCCAGCCCTAGTCAAAAACTGCAAAAATAAATAAATAAAATAATAAAGATTCTTCAGCTGACAATTGGCTGAAAGAGTGAGGCTCTGTCTAATAGACCAGGAGTCAGTGAAAAAGGATGCTTAAGATAAGGGTCTGCAATTCAGAGACAAAGTACAGGACAGATTTGTTATATACATTGAAGACCTGCAGGCTGCGTCCTGCACAGCCTTAGGCCTGTTAGAGAGTCACAGAGGACCTCTAAGGAGGGAGGGGATGAGGAGACAAGTTTGATCTCATGGCCAGCAGTTTCAGGGAACGCCTTGGCCAACAGGGGTCCAGTCAGTCAGCCTCTGTGGGGCGGGGGGAGGTTAAGTTTTTATTTTAATTCACACCACCTACTTACTGAGTGTCTTTCTTTGGTATTTAATGCTTTATGTGTAAACTTTTCCTAAAGGTGGGGCCTGAAAAATACCTATATTGGAGTCAGCTGGTATGTTTATTTAAAACGTAGATTTGTAGGCTCCTTGTGTGAGTTGAACTGTCTGTGAAACGGGGTGGGGCATGTGAATCCTGAGGTGATTCCTGTGCCTGTTCACAGACAGTGCTCTCCGACAAGACATCCTGGAAGGGACACAGCACCAGCTCTATCTTCTTTGGTGTCATTTTCCAGCACTGAACACAACACCTGGCACACACCAGCTCTTTCATAAATGTTTGAGGAGTGACGGATGTGTGGCTGCCGGTTCCCTGCAATGCATTCAGGTAAGTTCCTCTCTGACACTCTCTTACTCAACACCATTTGAAGGCCGAGCTGGTCCTTTCCTCCCTGCCTGGAGGAAGACGGGAAGGTGGAGACCAGCACAGCCCTGAGGCCCGGGCTATAGCCAGGAGGCCCTGCCTGTCTGTGTCTGAAGTCTGCAGGGAGGTGGGTGAGGTCAACAGAGTGGGAGGATTTTCCAAGCCCTTGGTGGTGGGGGCAATGAGCAGAGGTTTGGGTTGCTCAGAATCAGTGATCTGCAATGTAGTGTTTCCCCAAGACTTTTTTGTCTTTGTTTTTTGCATTTTTGGCTGGGCCGGGTTTGAACCCACCACCTCCGGTACTGGGGCTGGTACCCTACTCCTTTGAGCCACAGGTGTCACCCAGACTTTTTTGGTTTTTGAGACAGAGCCTCACTCTGTGCCGTGGTGTCATAGCTTACAAAACCCTCAAACTCTTGAGTTCAACAGATCCTCCTCCCTTGGCCTCCCAGAGTGCAGGGATTACAGGTGTGAGCCACTGCACCGGGCCTCCCGGAGATTTTTAAACTTCTGAAGCCAGAAAAATGGCTGCACGTGGAGTCTGAGAGGCTGAGCTGAGCAGCACAGCTGACCTCCTCTGCTCAGCCTTCCCCAGCACCTGCCCTGATTGTCTAGTTAAGGTTTCTCCATGACTATGAGGGTGTTTGTCTCAGAGACTTTTGGGGAAGTAGTAACACTTAGACAGTAAGTATTGCTACAGCAAAATTACTTTGATTTTTTTTTTTTTGGTGATGATTCCCCTGACTACATTGTTAGGGTGAAGGTTACTTATCTGTTGTTTAAACGTTTTGCATTGTTAAAGACTACTTTGAGGTTGTTTTCTATCAGATAAAGTTAACATTTTCTAGGTTTGTTTCCTTGTATTTCATTATAAAACTGTTGAATTGTAACTGGACAGGACAGAATTGTTAGGCTAGTCTCCCTGTTCTCAGAATCACTGAGCTTTTGACAACAAACCTCATTGGACCTGATCCCGTCCCTGCATTTGGCTGACTGTGGCAGGTGGCAGGACCCTCTTTGTCCAGTAACATAATGGGCAGATTTATGCAGAAGTTGAGAAGTGTTGGGGACACAGATATACTCCATGTGTATGTAAGCTGGTATTGGGGCTTTGGGAGAGAAATCTTTATTCCTACCTCTTTCCTCTCCAGCTTGTGGACACTTTGAGATATACATATAGGAGCAGGGAGGGCTCAAAATATCACCTTTATTTTTGGTGAAGTTGGTCTGGAGAATGTCTGCACCTGAATCTTGTGGGTTTGCCCTCCAGACACAGGCAGAGTGGCGGGGAGGCAGCAGGCCTTCCATCCTCAAAGAACCAAAAGGCAGACATTCATGACCTGGGGCAGGCTGGATTGAAAAACTTCGAGAAACAGGTGCGGCTCTTGACAGGAATGTGGGCTGAGAAAAGAAACAGCTGTATGGGAAGATGAGTTAGTAGCATTCAGCATTAATGCTGGTCCAGGCTTCTTTGCATGTGGTACTAGTTATTGGACTATTATTTCTCAGCTGCAAACCTCCCTTTTATACCATGATTTCTGCTGCTGCAAAGAGCACCCTCCTTTACCACCATCTACCCATTAGCTCTGCTGATAGAGCGTGCTGGATGGGGACTGCAGAGCTGAGTAAGGAGGGGAGGCTGCTACTTTTCACTCCTTTTTCACTCTCATTACCCATTAACGGCCTCTTCACCTTCATGGCAGAAGTTGGTTGCTGTGTTCCAGTTCCTAGATTTCTCCTGCAGGCAGGGCCAGCCTCACTGCATTCCCTCCAAGATAGTAACAGAAGCTCTTGGGCCTCCTGCCCTGCTGGCTGCACCCAGAGCCAGGGGCCTCTCCTTCCAGCCACAGCTCTGCTGACCATAGCCCACCCCCCCACCCCCCCAACCCCCCCAGCTTAGGGCTGCCAGCAGCTCCCTGCTGGGACTCTGTCCGGGACTGGGAAGCTCCCTCGGTCCTTTTTTCAGCCCTCATCTGGTTGTTTGACTAATCTCTCTTGTTAAATTCTTTCTGTTTAAATAGCTGTATGGTTTCTGTTAGATTTCAGAAGATGGAAAGATGTCGCAGAGACCAGGCAGTCAATAGCAGACTTTTACTAAGAGTGTCTGCAGGCAGATGGGCAGCCGCTGGAATGGAGACAGGTGACAACCTGAGCTGGGGAAGGGGCCTCTTTGTGAACAATTCAGGATGTGGCATAAGTATATTCCAGGAGGGAAGGGTGTGCCATGACAGAGATCAGAGGTCATCTAAGCGAGGCCCTTTAGAATGTGGGAGGCCTCTGCCAGAGCAACATCCAGACCCATCAAAGGAAGAGAAAGAAAGGCCAGCATCCCACCTGTTGGGCATTGGGATGGACCTGTTCCAGCACTTGTGGGAAACTCTACAAGAAACATCCCAGAACCTTTTAAAACTGCAGAGGGGCCGCTAGCCAGGGTAGAAAGTCCACAGTCCACAATATTCCAGGAACGATTGCCCTGTAACATTCCAGAGATTCAGGCTTTAACCATTGTTGTGTGGTTTGACTTTTGACTTAGTTCATTCAACTTCTGGGCCCATTTCCTCTGAAGTGGCACGTGTTTGCTAAGGGGCTACATAAGGCTTGAGGATCCCTCTCCCACAGTTTCGTTTCATTTCTGTTTCTTTTTTTAATTTTCTTTTTTTTCTTCTTTTTTTTTTTTTTTTTTTTAGTGAATCTGAATAATGATGGAGGCCCGGGGGCATCCAGTTTACAAAAGATACATCCTGACTGTGGTTCTGCCACCGTGAACCACAAAGTCAGGTGAAATGAGCACTGGGGAGAAAATGTGTGATGTTGCTGAAAATGCTGGCAGGTTTCAAGCCCAACTTGGGTCAGAGAAGAGGACGAGGTAAGAGTGATAAACAGTGAAGCTGACCCAAGAGGCTGTGGCTTCTGAGGGTCCCCCTCAAACTTCCCCGTAGGCTTTTCCCAGGGCAGGTGGACGGGATGTGAGCGCCTCAGACGGCCCTCCCTTCGTCTCTCATCCTTCCCCTCCCTTCCTGCTCTCCAGAGCTGTGAACCCCTCCCTCCTTCCAAGTGTCCCCTCCTCCTGTCTGGTGAAAAGAACTTCAGTGAGGCCACCCCAAGAATTTGATGTCTGCTCCCAGCAGACAGGGACCCCCAGGAAAGTGAAAGAATGAAAGATGAGATGGCAGCTGGGGTGGGGGACAGAGACGCTCTCCGTGGGTATCGGATGTGCTCCCAGGTGAAGGAAACCTGGGTGTTTTCTACCCACGAGGACCAGACCAGTCAGTAAACACGTCCTCCCCACCCCACCCTGCCGGTTTCCCTTTTCTTATCTTCTCGTCCTCGTCTCTGACCTGAGTTGGGCTTGAAACCTGGGACCTGGGTAAGAAGCTGCAGGAGAGGAGACACCCAGATGGCTGAGTGGAGGGCGCCTCCCTGCGCCCTGTGGCCGCCTTCCCACCCACCCTCCTTAGTCTGCAGCTTTAGACTTGGCTGGGGGTGGGGAAAAGATTTAACACTATAACTTTCGAGTTGTGATTATTATTTGAGACTTGGCAGCTTCACTTAGGGAAATCTGACTGCTTTTATCTCACATTGGCCATGGGATTTTTATTTTTTTTTTAACCTAAGAAAGAGCAGAAAAGCTACTGCCTAAGGTTTTAAGCAGGGGCAAGAAGGCCCCTTCGCTGATGTGTGTAAAGGGGCTGTGTAAGTCGGGACAGCAGGAGGAATACAGTTTGAGGAACCCCTGGGTTAGTGACAGTGGGGAGCCTTACCTACTGAGGCTGAAGGGGCAACAGGAAGGGTGGACACCAGATCCCAGAGGAGTGGCGTTTTACAGAGAGCCACGTGGCAGGAGCTGGGCCTTTCTGTGCAGGGCAGTAGAAGCTGCGTGGCTGACTGGAAATGAATTCCCTGGCCTCATTCTTGCCCATAACCTGATTTCCTATTAGGAACTTCAGTTGTTATTGTTATTGTGGTTGGTTTTTGAGTCAGAGTCTCACTCTGTCCCCCTAGGTAGAGTGCTGTGACATCACAGCTCTCAGCAACCTCAAACTCCTGGGCTCAAGCGATCCTCCTGCCTCAGCCTCCCCAGTACCTGGGACTAAGGCACCTGCCACAACACCCAGCTATTTTTTCTGTTTTTAGTAGAGATTGGGACTCGCTCTTGCTCAGGCTGGTTTGGAACTCCTGAGCTCACTTTGAGGTTGTATGAGCTATGATGACACCACAGTGCTCTATCCGGGGCAAGAGAGTGAGACTATCTCCAAACAAAAATAAAATAAAAGAGAGGAGAGGAGAGAAGATGAGGTAGGGTCAACCTATGGTCCAGATGCTTCATTCACTGGTGTCCAATAGCTGGCCAGCCAGTCACAGAAGTGAGGTATTCACTAACATTTAGGTCTCGGATGGAGTCACCAGAAAATGATAAAACTCATGCAAGGGCAAATGTGAGGATCAAACTTTTAAGCTGTGTTTTTTTTTTTTTTTTTTTAAACATCCACACAATGTCGAGGCCGAGCACCATTCCATGTGTGCCCTGGGGTACAGCAGGGGACCCGGCAAAGCTCCTTTCCTCATGGAGCTCACAGAGAGAGGACCGTAAACTCAGCGCACACCGGGTGCTGATAAAAGGTAAAAAGAAAGTCAAAGCCATATTGGGGGTAGGAGGTGACAGGGGTGCCATGTGGAAGATGTGGCCTGGGAAGGCCCCTTGCAGAGACCTGAATGCGGCTGCAGGGTCAGCTGGGGGTGTCTGAGAGAAGTTTCAGCAGGGGGGAGGCTGCTTCCCACCAGGGTATGGGAAGAACCCAGGGCTAGGGTGCTGGCTGGAGGATGCTGGGTGGGGGGCTCTCAGGTCTAGTATCGTGGGGGCCACTTGTGAACCCTCTTTGTGGGCTATTAGGAGGGCCATTAAGAGGGTGCCAAATGTCAACTAGTGTGTTAACATTTAAATCTTAACAGCTAACTACTGTGCTCATAGGAAGGCCCTTCCACTCCCATACCCCGAGTCTCTATGCCGTGTAGACAACCGTCTCCACCCTGCCTTCCCCAGAGAGCAGCCTGGAAGATTGGGAGCCCTACCCTTAGTCTCCATCTCCACCGTTAGGCTCTGAAATGACTTTGGAAGGAAATCTGGAGAAACTGAACCCATAATTTCTTTTCTATTTCTTCTCCCCTAAAAGCTGTTCTCTGGTCCATTTTCTTTGTCCCCTATTCACAAGATGTGCAATTATGTGGCCAGAAAGCCTCCCTGGATGGTAGCCCAGCCTCGTGTTTTTTAAGGTACATAGACAGATGGGGTTTTTACTCCATTCCTCCCTCACCTTGTACACACACATAAACTTTCATAATTTGGGGTGAGAGATTTATTTGTGTAAGCGTTTAACAATTGGGAAAAATCCAGGGTCTGAGAGGGGTCAGTTTCAGGCCCTGTAGAAAGCAGCTTTTATCAGAGGCAGGACTTTGATGCTCTGATCTGCTCTGTTAATTCTTCAATGAATGAAAAACGATGTGAGTCTTCCGAGGGGTCCTTTCAGACTGCTGGGCGTCCTCTCCCTCCGCCATGCCCTGTGGCCTCAGGGGCTGTTTTCTCTGCCTCATTTCCCTGCCTTGCTCCGTGAGCCTCTGCCCCCTTTCCTAATCCAAGTGCTCGCTGAGGCACCACTCAGCTAATGAACAGCTCTGGAGCAGCCCTCACCACCAGGCACTGCGTTATTCAATCCTAAACAAAAACAGCCAGTGAGGCTGCAGCTGCAGTTATTTTGATTTTATAGATAATGACTTTGCACCTTGGAGAAATTAGGATACTCACCAGGGTTGGCACCTGTAGCTCAGTGGTTAGAGTGCCAGCCACATACACCAGGGCTGGCAGGTTTGAACCTGGCCTGGGCCTGCCAAATAACAATGACAATAACAAAAAATTAGCCAGTCATTGTGGTGGGCACCTGTGGTCCCAGCTGCTTGGGAGGCTGAGTCAGGAGAATTGATTGAGCCCAGGACTTTGAGGTTGCTGTGAGTTGTGATGTCAGAGCACTCTACCGAGGGCGACAAAATTACCCTCTGACACAAAAAAAAAAAAAAAAAAAAAAAAAGATGCTCATGGCACCCTGAAGAGGACCCAGGCTCCGGGGCTCCCGTCCAGATTCCCTGGACTTACCACCCCCCAACTGCCCTTCCGGGGTGTTCCTTCAAATCCTCTGCGTATCTATAACCTGGGTATAGGCCGTGTCACTAAGCTTGTTATCTGTCATCACTCTTGTGACACTGTGGTCAAGATCCAGGCTAGATAAGATAGAATTCAGGGCAGTGAGATTCTCTAACACGAACTGTGTGTGACCTGCCGTTTCTACCCAGCTGATTCCTATTTAAGTTTTGTTTGGCTGGTTGGCTACAGGAGCGTGTGGATAATTCTTTTGTTTAATCACTATACGTTATTCCATAGCATGGTCTAAAAATGCCACCGAGTGCCTTTTCAGAATGGAAATACATTTATGAATGATGGAATTTTGATGGTGTAATTGAAGCTGAACTGAAATAATATGGTTCAAGGGAGAAATTTGGGGAAGAGCATTCAGAAAGAAATTTCTGTGCAGCTGAGCAGCAAGGGTTTTTAATATTCAACAAGTTAAATGCAGGGTCCTTCAATGGTGCTTGGCAGGGCTATAAAATGCTGAAAAGATCCGTGTGCCTCTGGGCCCGCTCTCCTACGGCTAATTGGCCGTTTGCTCATCCTGACCTTGGAGATTGTTCATGAAAATGCAATTGAAAAAGAACATTTCAATATGACTCTAGAAAGCTTTTAATAATGGCCATTTAAAGAAATCAAAGTGATTTTATTAATTCTCAATTTCACACAACCAGCCCAATGGAGAGCAAAATTCAGAGACGTCCCTTGCCAAGACGGAGGAGAAACCAGGCGTGTGCTTTTGGCAGCTGCCTTTCCATCACCCCCATCCATCCCTCTTTTGTGCCCGGGCTGTCCTCCTCCTCACCTTCCTGTGCCCCGTGCCTGCCAGGCTCAGATCTGGCATGTCCCCCATGTTATGCCAGCTTCTGGCTCTTTCCACATAGAATTCACATCTATTAGCTATTGGACTAATCTCTGTGCTTTTGAATAGGGTTGAGTATGACAAAAGGAAGCACAATTATACCACTCTGGAGTGGAAGGCATGATAAGATCGCTCAGGTAAGATGCATTTAGTGCCTGAAGCTCTCAGCAGAGGCAAGATTCCTGCATGAGCCAGGGTTTCTCCCTCAGAGCTGAACATAAGCGGTTTATGTGGGGAGTGAACTCGGGAAGCACCACAGAGACTGGAGATGGAACAGGGAACCAGCCCCGTCTCCATCGCACTGGCTGGCTGGTCCCGGTGTGGCTTCTGAGTAATGCTGCAGAGCGCCCAGGGTCCACTCCATGAGGGAGCTGGGATATTTACCCTCCAGACCCCGTTGGTCATTAGGAAAGGACTCCATGGACCTTCCAGCCTGGTCTGCTGGAGGACAGAAGGGCCTGAGGTGGAGAGCTGGGAGTCCTTGCCGTGGAACATCACTGACTTATACAGAGGGGCTGACGACGTTTTCTGCGATCCTCTGTAACAATATCACCTCACCAAGCTTTCCCAGGTCATGGGGTCCTGTGATGAGAAACTCAGCACCTCTGAAGAATAACTCTTCCTGAAAGTACCAACCGGTTCTAATCACTGTTTTTAAAATTTCAGATTAATATGAGGGCACAAGCAGGTTACATTTGTGTTTGTTAGGTAAAGTCCAAGTTGTGGTTGACCCTTTCACTGGGGTGTGCTGCGTACCCCACAATGTGCCCATTAGGGCACAGTCCCCTTCCTAGGGATTACAGGTATGAGCCCCACACCTGGCCATACACCAACATTTTAAAGATGGGCACAGTGGAGCCTCAGCTGCGCCCCACATATAACCCCTGGAATCAAGAAAATATTGATTGACATGAACTGTAGAAAGAGTTGTCAGTGCCCACATTTGGTGAGTATTATTAAAGCTGTGCATTCCTTCATGAAATCTGGAGCGCTAAGGGAAGAGCTTCAGAATCCACCCCGCGATCTCACCTTGGCTGGCTGCTTCTTTCCACTTGGGGTTGTACTTTGAAGGTTAATAGCTGCAGATGGGGGAAGCTGAGATGCTCATATCTTGTCCCACTGGGCACCTACATGGGTTGGCCCAGGGCCGGGGTTGTAGCAACCTTGGCCCAGCCCCCAGGGTCTGACGGGGCCTCCATGGCTTCCAAGGCTGAGCACACTGACAGCCTCTAACCCTTGTTGTCTGCAGACACTGGGTTGTCTGCTTGTGGACAGGAGAAAGTTTCAGAGCTGAGACATAAGCCAAAGACCTGCTCCCTGGTAACCCCTCAAGGCTGACTAAGGTGTAGGACTGAGAAGATTTCCAGGTGTTAGACAATAAGCCCAGAGATGGAGTGGGGCGCTGATACTCACCCGGGCAGTGAGAGGAAGGAGGCTGCCTGTCCCAGCCAGGGAAAGGGTGGGAGGTGGGGGAGGCCGGAAGGGAGGTTAGACTCACCAGTCGGTGGTTTTGACGTTTTGGATTTGCCCCACTGCCATGTCAGGCCCTGTGACTGAAGACAAGAATCACAGACTCTTAGAGTTAAAAAGAGCTGGCAGAGCCAATCTCCAGCCCTCCCCCTAATATTTTGTCTATGATTCCCCCAATCCTGATAATTTTGAGTGTTCCGGATGGGGTGATACTCTCATTGAAGAACCCTCCCTTTGAAGCTTATGGGACAATGCCCGCTATGTGCCTGTGTAGCCAACTGTGGTATCTGGACTGGGGTGGCCTTTCTTTCAGCAGGAAGGCTTAGCTGTGGCATGTCAACCTTTGAATGGGGGGCGGGGGGGGGCTGCTCTCAACCTGTTTCAGACTCTGATTTAACCTGTAAAATTGCCCCAGAGCTCATCGAGGTTCTGGTTCAGTCGCAACAATTTCCCAGATGAGGAATATGCTCCGAACACTGACTTTTCTCTAATTACACCCCAGGGATCTGTTCTCTGCAGATTTCTCTAAATCTCACATGTTCTCCGCATTTATCAGTCCTCTGGTGGCAAATGGAAGATGCAGAACTGTACTCACAGGACTCAGAGGTGGTGATAGGTGCTGGCTCCGGGTGCTTAGCACAGCACGCTGTCCTGTCTACTTCTGACTTTTTTCTCCAGTTGGTCATTTTTGCTCTCACAGAGGGACTCCCAGCCTTATCGTGCAAGGCTCTAAGGCAGGGAGAGACTGAGTATTTCCACGGCTCCCTTTCTGACCTCGATTGCTGCGGCATCTGTGTCTGCCTCACACCCGCAGCCAAACAGTATGGCTTCCTGCTGTTGTGATTTTTATTGTTATGGTTCTTTCTAATTTGGTCTTGAGGTCTCTCTCTTTGGAGAGAGGCTGTAAGCCAAGATAGCCTCCTTCTGGGAGATCCCGGACCAGGGCTAGGTTTGTGTGGGTCAGGTGAGATGCAGTTAGGAGGTGAAATCAAAATGCATTGAAGGAGCTAAGGTAATTTCACCCCAAAATGTGAGTACTTGACATAAAGAGTATCCTGAGGCTCAGCGCCTGTAGCTCAGCAGCTAGGGCACCAGCCACATACCCAGAGCTGGGCGAGTTCAAATCCAGCCCAGGCCTGCCAAACAACAACGACAACTACAACCAAAAAATGGCTGGGAGTTACGGGAGGCACTGGTAGTTCCAGCTGCTCGGGAGGCTTAGGCAAGAGAATTGCTTAAGCCCAAGAGTTGGAGGTTGCTGTGAGCTGTGATGCCACAGCACTCTACCCAGGGTAACAGCTTGAGACTGTCTCAAAACAAACAAAAAAACCAGTGTTTTGAATTAAAGGCCATTAACAATCAGAAAGCTCTGACTGGATGGGGCTTTCTGTCTGTCTGTATAAAACCAGACAGACCTGATCAGGGGATCAAAGACTTTTTCTCCCCCTGAATGCAGTAGTTCTGCCCAAATCATTTAAACACAACACCCAGACCAGTAGTGGTGTCTCACACCTGTAATCCCAGCACTCTGGGAGGCCAAGGCAGGTGGATTGTCTGAGCACAGGAGTTCCAGACCAGCCTGAGCAAGAACGAGACCCCATCTTTACTGGAAAAAAAAAAAAAAATAGAAAAACTGGCTGGGTGTGGTGGTGGGTGCCTGTAGTCCCAGCTACTCAAGAGGCAAGAATATCACTTAAGCCAGGAGTTTGAGATTGCTGTGAGCTGTGACACCTCAGCACTCTACGCAGAGTGGCAGAGTGAGACTCTGCCTCAAAAAGAAAAATAATTCTCGAGCACCCACTGACTATACTGGGCCTTGTGCTAGGCACTAGGTGCAGAAGGGAGAATCAGGTGGTTGTGAGACTTTAGTCAGTGGAGGGGCCGGGTTGCTAAGTGCTGGTGACGGTGCAGCCTGATCAGTGCTGTGGTGCCCTGGGACTAGCAGATTGTCTGGCTCCAAAACACACAGGCAGAGACAAGTTCGTTAAGTGTGGGTGCACTGAGGAGCTAAGAAGTGAGTGGATACCATGTGAAGAGGCAGGAAAGATATAAAATCAGGCATAAAACTAAAAATACAGCAGTTGGAACCTTGCAGTTCTGCAGCAGAGAGTTCAAGGCATCTCGGGAAATCCAGAGGGTGTAACTAGGATTCAGGGTGCTGAGATTTTAGTCAGCGACCCAGTTCCAAAATCCAGGGTCCCTCTGCCTCAGTATACCCACCTAGAAATGTGCAGGTTGGCCTATGTAACGTCTAAGGGATCCTGATCTTTAATTGCAACAGCATTCACAGAGATGACCTTGTGTTTAAGGTTCAGCTGTGCTTAGCTTACTCTGCATAAGAAGGAAATGTGTAATCAATTTGAGAAAGGTTCTTATCCCTAGTGAATTGGTTATACATTTGCTAACCTAGTGGTGTGGAAGAAGACAGCATAAATTCAACCAATATTTGTTGAGTGCTGGGTACGAATAGGATAAGGGGTTTACAGCCCCCAGGGGAGGAGTGAGCGAGGGAGCAGGTGGTTATGACTCAGGTTGTCTTTGATGGAGGCAGAGGAAGCTCACGCAGGCCGAGTGTGTGACGCTGTGCGTGGAGAGGAACCATGCGGGAATGTGTTCCAGGAAGGCAGCGTCTCAAGACCTGTGGGTCAGCTGAGCTTATTTAGGCCGAGATGAGTACTGAGAAAAGTTGCAGCTGGAAGGAGCAGCAGCTGGATGGGGTGTGAGAGGCTGTGGTGAGCAGAGGCCTGGGTGTGACTCCTGGGGGATGTTTGCTTGTGGTAAAGGATTTAGACCTGCACCAGGGTGATTCAGAGAAATGGAAAGATTTTACCACTGGAGGAGGAACTCCTGTTACTTTCCTCCTCCTGTCTGACTGCCTCCCTCGCACTTCCCCTGTTCTCTGAGCCCCCGGCTCACCTGTGTCTCACTGCACAGCAATCATCCCCTCCCCAGGCTCTGTCTGTCCCCATCACCCTTCCTAACCATCTCCAGAGCACAGCCAGACCCCCTTTTTTAAAATCATCATCATATCTTCACCAGTTTTTGTTTTTTTTTTAAGACAGAGTCTCTGTCACCCTGGGTAGAGTGCTGTGGCATCATTATAACTCACAGCAACCTCAAACTCTTGGGCTCAAGTGATCCTCCTGCCTCAGCCTCCTGAGTAGCTGAGACTATAGGCACCTGCCACAAGACTTTGCTAGTTTTTCTATTTTTAGTGGAGACAGGGTCTCACTCTTGCTCACACTGGTCTCCAACTTGTGGTCCATCTGCCTTGGCTTCCCAGAGTGCTGGGATTACAGGTGTGAGCCACCACGCCTGGCCTTCACCATCCCTAACACTGTCTGATGGTTTCCTGTCACTCTTTAGGATAAGTGTGAAGTGCTGTTAGCAGCCTATGAGTCCCAGCCTCCTGCTCAATGACTCATCTTGACTCTCTCCACTGCAG